>JAJLZH010000004.1:600000-897349 GCA_030572115.1 Starmerella apicola | reverse complement strand
GATCGACTCCTGCGTGACTCCGACTCATTTACTCCTGAATCTCTCAACAGGGGAGAGAGGTGATCTCCTCTGCACAAACACAATCACCACCGCAGCTGACCATAACAACTCTCAAACGACTCAACAGGGGAGTGTTGCACACAGATATGTGTCGCATTATGGTGTAACCAGTCTGCCTGAGTATATACTCCCCATACCCTAGATTATATAACTTAACTGAATTTCACCCTTTAGTTCAACAAAGGAGAGAGAAAGAGGCTGGGGGTGACTATGTAATTTAATCATATTACATCAATTAAAGAGCAGAGCTGCGGAGAGAATAAAGGGGTATTCAGGAGCAAATGATATTTAGAACTGTAGCCTGAATAACAAAAACATAGCTATACAAAATGGAACTAAACAAAACGGAACTAAACAAAACGGAACTGAACAAAGGTAAACAATACTAGGCAGTATAATTGAAATTAAATATCAATGAACTGGCTGTGCGTTCACATAATCATGTGCGTGACTCAATTACTTTTACCCTGTGTGATTGCTCAAGGGAAGGAAAGGGGGCTTTGTGAGGTGTTGTGTGCCGTGCGCTGGTGGTTGATCCCAGAGAGAGGGCATGGCCCAGGGAGAGAGAGGTTGGCAAACCCCGCGTAGCAAGACAAGGATGAGGCTGTCTGTGTTGGGAGACACATAAACACATGAATACTTTTTACAAAAGTACGAATTCACTTTATAAAAAGAAACATTTATTTACAAATACATATTTTTGAGTAATATTATACAGCTGAGGTAACTTATGTATATTACCTATACACTTCCATACTCTCTTACTCTCTCTGTGCGTGCGGGTGTGTCTCAAGGGCCATTATTTTAACGGTGTGTAACTTAGGGCGAGGGTCCAAACAGTTGCATCATGTCTTTCGATTTCAACGCTCTAGCTCAGCAATTCGTCCAGGTCTACTACCAGCAGTTCGAGGCCGACCGCTCTACTTTGGGCTCGCTCTACCGTGACTCTAGCATGCTCACCTTCGAGACCAGCCAGATCCAGGGTGCTCAGGCTATTGTTGAGAAGCTCGCCTCTTTGCCCTTCCAGAAGACCCAGCACCAGGTGACCACTCTTGACGCCCAGCCTGGTACTCCTGGTGGCCGTGATGTCATTGTTATGGTTACTGGCCAGCTCACTATTGACGACGAGCCCCACCCCAAGGGATACTCGCAGGTGTTCCACCTTGTTCCCGAGGGCGAGCAGTACTTCGTCTTCAACGACATCTTCCGTCTTGTTTTGGGATAGATAGACAAATAGTACATAATTTATTTCAAAAATGAAGCACAAAGCATATGGAGTCCCAGTATTAGGCTACATTATTATAAGTTTAGGCTGTTACTTTGGTTTTTAGTAGACTGGGTGTATACAGCTTAGTAGTAGTAGTAGACTGGGCAGAGTACCTACTGGAACAACCGAGTTAAGGGAGAATCACATAAGGAAAAATAGTATGTGTAGAATGAAATACTCAAAAAATAAATAAACTTGCCAAAATATACCTTTATACACTCCAAATAATAAATGCATAAAACCAGATTTAAGCGCTCGTACTCGTACCTTGACCCTCGTGTTTTTCCCCCACAAACCCTGCATACACTCAACCACACCACCGTTCGTTCGGCCCAACACGTATACAGCAGCGCAAACACATCACCAATAGTTGCGTACTACAATGGACAATCCGCCTCCCAAACCGACCAAGAGACCAACTAGGCTTCCGAAACCCACTCAATCGGACTCAAAGCCCGATTCACCTCAGGGAGAACACCCTGAATTCGACTTCGACGAGAATAGCTCCCATGAGGGTGGACTCCAGCAACGGCTGGCCAGTATGGATACCCCCAATGCAGCACAAGACCCCGATACTGTGAAAACATTTGAGGAGGTCAAGCAAAAACTCGCTGCAGAGGGTCCTGGTGGGCCTACTGCTGCCGCGCTGGGGCTTCCTGCCTTGCTTCCTAGCGGTGGCAGCAAAGTCGTAGCCCAGGCACCACAGAAGCCTTTGACGCGTCCACAGCGGTTCAAGAAAGCTGAAACATCTCCTGCTCCTACAGAAGCTCCTACAGAAGCTCCTACTACAGGTGCTCCTACTCCAGATACTGAAGAAGCTACTCCAGAAACACATAAGGCGTCTTCTTCTTCTGAATCACAGGAGACTGAGGATTCGTCTCGCTTTGAGAAGCTGGATCCTAATCGATTGACTTTCGATTTGCCGAAAAAAGAGGACCCAGAAGAAGTAGAATCTGGAGAATCTAAAGCACCAGAATCTAAAGCACCAGAACCTCAGGATTCATCTGCTAAGACTTCTACAAGTTCATCTGTGGAAAATAAGGAAGAAGGTATCCCGAAGGAAACACATAAACCAGCTAAACCTCCTACTCGTCCCTCTAAACGTCCCAGTCGAGTTGAGCCTGAGATGGAGCCAATAAAGCCTGAACACAAACCTGATACGAAGCAGGCCAAAGACAAGCTCCATAAGGCCGTTCATGAGGGATATTTAAGGATGAGCACTGTCTCAGAAAAGGATTCTTCGGAAGAAGGTTCTTCTTTATCTAAACTTGACTCGAAGAACAGTGAAGAGGTCAAATCAGAGAGTACTGAGGAACCCAAGATTGAAGCAAAGGAACTCGAAGATCATGACTTAGATGAATTCAAGTTTTCGGACGAACCTAAGGCTGCGCCCAAGACTAAGGAACTCAAGACTGAGGAACCCAAGACTGAGGAACCCAAGACTGAGGAGCCCAAGACTGAGGAATCCAAGGTTGAGGAGCCCAAAGTTGAGGAGCCCAAGGTTGAACCCCGAATTGAGAAGTCTCAGGCTGAGCCCGAGACTGAGCTCGCTACTAAAGATCTTAAGGCTGCGCCTGATTCTGACGAACTCAAGAAAGCTTCTCAAGATAAGCCACAGGAAACAGAGTCTACTCAGTCTACGAGCGATTCCACCACTTCTGCATTGACAAATGCTTCTAAATCAGAGGAAGCTCAATTGAAAGAGGATGACAAGCCCGAAAAACTTGAGGACAAGAAACCTTCCCCCAAGGAATCTGAGGATCTACCTGAGCCAAAGGGTGAACCCGCATTTTCTGAGAGAAGCGATGAAGAGGTTGATCCCAAGGATACATCAGCGAAACAAATTCTAGAGTCCAAGGAAGAACCTAAAGAGGAGTCCAAGGAGGACATTAATACTGGAAAGGAACTCAAGGAGGAGCCCAAGGAGGAGCCCAAGGAGGAGCTCAAGGAAGAACCTAAGGAAGAACCCAAGGAAGAACCCAAGGAAGAACCCAAGGAAGAACCCAAGGAAGAACCCAAGGAAGAACCCAAGGAGGAAACCAAGGAGGAACCCAAGGAGGAGTCTAAGGAGGAACCTAAGGATGAACTTAAAGAGAAACTTGAGGATAAGCCGAAAGAGGTTGCTAAGGAAGAATCCGATGAGAGCGTTAAAGAGAAGGAAACAGATACCAAGAGCATTGAGGGCGATGCGGCTAAACCACCCAAACCAGCAACCCGTCCTAAGCCTGCTAAGCCTGCTGCACCTAAACCAAAGAGTGCATTGGCTTCCCGCTTTGAGGCTGCCTTGCGTGAGAGTGAAGAGAGCAAGCCCAAACCAAAGCCATCATCTCGTCCTGCACCCAGCGGCAGGGTCGCAGCTATGCAGGCCTCGATGTTTGCTGACTTGAACGCAGCTCTCTCGCGAGGTCCTCCCGGCACTGGTCGCTCCAGATTCAACTCACAGTCGTCTGAGAGTAGTGATAAGGGAGAGTCAGCTACCTCTGAAGGCGGGTCCGAAGAGGCTGCTAAACCCGCTGAGCCTGCCTCTGTGGATGCTAATGAGTCTGCCGATGCACAACTCAGTGCTATGCCTAAGAATCCTCGCGCCCGCGTGGCAGGTCCTAATAGAAGGAAGCGTCTCCCAGAAAGCGCCAAACCGAAATTCTCAATTGTGGCTCCCAGCGAGCCTATTTGGGAGATTCCTCTTCTGAAACCAATTCCTGTGTACCCTCACGAAGCGAAGCAGTCTAAGGAATTAGAGAATGATAAGCCGGAGTCTGCAACTTCGGAGTCTCCCAAGTCAATCGAGCCAACTGCCGAGCCTCAAACGAAGACTGAGCCCCATACTGAACCTCATACTGAACCTCATACTAAGTCTAAGACTGAGTCTAAGACTGAGCCTAAGACTGAGCCTATCCATGCTCATGTTCCAGAGCGCACGGAATCTGTTGATTCTCTCGGCAGCCACGCAAGCTTGGACTCGAACAGCGAGTTCCATCTCCGCGACGCAGTCCACAGATCGATTAGTTCTCAACAAGAAGCGCCAAATGATGATGTCCCTAGTGACGATGAGCAAGTGAAACTGCCTCACTTGGGCTCATTAGTTGACAGGATGATGAGTCCCAGTGAGAGAAGCGAGGCTCTTTCTGAAGGAGGAGGCCGTAAGCCCACTGCCGAAGATCTCATCAGTTCGCACTTAGATAGAAGCAGAGACAAGTCCATGACTCCTACACGAGAGGCCCTGCACTCCTCGGGGGTTAACTTGTCTGACTATCTTGATAAACACCTTGGAGCGGAAAACACTCCTGGCATTTTCAAGAAAGCAGAAGATACGGACTATTTCTCGACCCCGACTCCCCCAGAGAGAATTGAGGGGCATGAACCCGCTCTTCCTAGCTCTCACAAGACAGTAGATTCTTTGAAGGCTGAAGATCCTGCTGAGACTGAAGTTCATACTAAGGCTGAGTCTACGGAACCTACAACTAACGATACAACAACTACTACTACCACCGCTCCTCTCAAGATCACGACAGAGGACACTGACGCAGAGGCTCCTGAGAAATCCAATGTAGTTGACGAACTGGATTCCCAAAAGGAAGACTCTCATGATAATGCATCTGAAGAACCAAATGAAGCACTCTGAAGGTACAAACAAAGTGGGAGTGGTTAACTATATATCTAAATAAATAACGAGTAACTTTTATTCCGATTAGACACCAAAAACAAATCGTGTCAAATTTCAGTATATAAGCCACCATTTCTTTCACCCACCCTGCCCCTTTTTTAAATGTGGAGCACGTCGAGGTAATATACCCCATTCAGATAATTAATGCACAGCCGTCCTAGTTACGAGCCAAGAATAGAAAACACCTTGCCCAGAATAGGTACAGTGTCAGTTCAAATTGCCCGTATAGAAAGGCTTACATAATATAGGAATGCACGTTTCACTCCACCCCACCCCCCACACGCGTACTATTTAAAAACACTTTAACTGCGCCAACGCGAAAATGATAAAAGCCTACTAGGTGATGCATAATGTGGAGGATGTAGATTGACAACCAGCATACTAGAATAAACACTATATACATATAATTTCAGGAAAGGCAGTGTTAGGCGGATTTTCCCCACATGCTGTATTCTGCAAGCGCTGAAAGCATTTTCTGCATGCAAGCGCTTCCCCAGTTTCCTCAGAATATGCGAGATGAAGCAGAATGCAGGGCAGGGAATACTTTAAATTCGGGGCAGGGGTAAGCTGTGCTCTACATTCCACATTGAGTGCGTGGGACAGGGCGATGGTAGTACTTAACCTCGCGTTGGGTCCACTTGTTTAGAACTGTTTATCCGGAATTCTCGATTCACTGAAAGAATTTTTTTTCTCTGATCTTTACAGTTCTGAAGGAAACCGAGAACTATATTTTCTAGCATAAAATAAGAAAAAAGGAAAAGCAGTTTTATGTCTCTTCTCACTTCTGCTATTTCGCTTGCGTCTGTCGCAAGCGCACTTTCTCCCATCACTATTAAGGGCAACGCTTTCTACAATGGAAGCAGCGACGACCGATTCTACATCAAGGGTGTTGATTACCAGCCCGGTGGAAGCAGCAATTTGACTGACCCTCTTGCTGATCCCGATGTGTGCAAGCGCGACATTGAGCACTTCACTGACTTGGGAGTAAACACCATCCGTGTTTACACCATCGACAACTCCAAGGACCACGATGAGTGTATGGAGGCTCTCGAGAAGGCTGGAATCTACCTTATTCTCGATGTCAACACTCCCAAGCAGAGCTTGAACCGCCAGAACAACGACACCTTGGCTGTCTCGTACAACTCTGGCTACCTTCAGCACATCTTTGCTACCATCGATTGCTTCAAGGACTACCCCAACACTTTGGGTTTCTTTGCTGCCAATGAGGTCATCAACAATGCCAACACCACTGTGGCTGCTCCTTACATCAAGTCTGTTGTGCGTGACATGAAGGCTTACATCAAGAACCAGGCTAACCGCACTATCCCTGTGGGTTACTCTGCTGCTGACATCGCTGACAACCGCTGGCAGCAGATGCAGTACCTTAACTGCGGTGACGATGACTCCAGCCGCATTGACTTCTTCGGTATGAACGACTACTCGTGGTGTGGCTCTTCCTCTAGTTTTGAGATCAGTGGCTGGTCGCAGAACATGCAGACTTACAAGAACTACACTGTCCCTCTTTTCCTTTCTGAGTACGGCTGCAACAAGCAGACTCCTCGTACTTTCCCTGAGGTTGACACTCTGTTCAGCTCTAAGATGTCCTCTTTGTACAGCGGTGGTCTTGTTTACGAGTACAGCAACGAGGCCAACGACTACGGATTGGTTGACATCAATGGTGACAGTGTTTCTGAGCGCCAGGACTACGACAACTTCAAGAAGGCTCTCGCCAAGGCCGACATTCCCTCTGGCGATGGTGGTGCCAAGTCCAGTGGTGGTGCTTCGAACTGCCCTCCTTACGATGGTGACTTGTGGGATGTTCAGCCCGATGCTTCGATTCCTCCCATGCCTTCTTACGCTCATAAGTACTTGAAGAACGGTGCTGGTCAAGGAAAGGGCTTCGACGGTCCCGACACCCAGAACGGTAGCGACCTCGACAACAACAACAACAGTGACAGCAGTAGCAGCAGCAGTAGCAGCGGTGGCTCCAGCAGCGGTGGCTCCAGCTCTACCAGTGGTTCCTCTGGTAGCTCTGGCTCCGGCAGTGCAAGTGCCACTGGCTCTGGTGCCACCAAGGGTGCTGGCAGCAATGCTTCTGCTTCTGGCAGCGCCAGTGGAAGCTCCAGCAGCAGTTCTAAGAAGAAGAACGACGCCGCCATTGGTGCTCCCAATGCCATCATGGGTCTTGCTGCCCTTCTTTACTCGCTTCTGTGAAGCGCGTAACGTTTAGTCGGACTCCATAATCATAACTAATGCATTTTTATTTAACTTAACATTTGATTAAATGAATTATATATATAACTAGAAGATTCATGAATTGAAATAGGGTGAAAATATATTAGGAGCTCGAGTTAGCCGCGCATTATATATTATATGCATGTGTATTTGTTACATGTATGTATGTATGTATATATGTATGTATATATTTATGTATGGTTACTCCACTAAGTATGTGCAGACAGTATGGGGCAGACAGCATGGGGCAGACAGCATGGGCACTTAGAAGCCCACTAGTGCGAGCACTGTGCAACGTGTTACCGTTACGCACGACAATTTGACCCCCCGAGTCCCCGAGAAAAAAAGGCGAGACCCGCTTACTCAGCGGGATGATGACATAAGGTAGGGCTTATGGCAATTTTTTCATTGGGAGTTTATACCCACGCACACCACTCCAAACCACAGAATCACGAAAGTGCCAAAAGTAGGATTTCACATCGACGCATTGACGGAAAATCACCATGTCTGCCGCCAACAAGATCCTTAATTCGGAGCCCACCGACCTCGAGCTCAAGATCGCCTCTGCTCTTGCTGAGCTTGAGACCACCAGCGACCTCAAGGCCGATATCCGTGCCTTCCAGTTCAAGTCTGCCCGTGAGATCCCCACTGGCCAGGGCAAGCTCGCTATTGTCGTCTTCGTCCCTGTTCCCCAGCTCGCCCTCATCCACAAGTCCCAGCAGAAGCAGCAGCGTTTGATCCGTGAGCTCGAGAAGAAGTTCGCTGACCGCCATATCATCTTCCTCGGCGAGCGCCGCATCCTCCCCAAGGCTGGCCGTAAGGGTGCCAAGCAGAACCAGAAGCGTCCCAGAAGCCGCACTCTCTCTGCTGTCCACGAGGCCATCCTTGAGGACCTTGTCTACCCCACCGACATCATTGGCAAGCGCTGCCGTTACCAGGTTGGCGGCAACAAGCTCCACAAGGTCTACTTGGACCCCAAGGAGTTCACCTCCGTTGACTACAAGGTCGACTCCTTCCAGGCTGTCTACTCCAAGCTCACTGGTAAGCAGGTCACTTTCGAGGTCGGCAACAAGGGCGACCTTTACTAAATTAATCATATTTAACCTACATAACTTGCGCAGGCTCGCCTGTGTTTAGCGTATTTTTAACCTATTTGGGTGTTGTTTTTTTTCTTTATATATAGAAGCTCTAGTAAACAGTTCTTAATGAGGAACGTTATGAATTAGTTTAAATGTGGAGGTTAAAACTGACAGACGAGTACTGGTGTGTACAGCTGGGTGTGCCACTCTCTATAGGGTGTATAACTGGTGCACAGCTGATTCATAGTAGGGTGTAATTGGTGCATAGCTGGTGCATGCAATTAAAAGAGTAATACAAATTAAACATGTTATTAAATGAATAAATATATACATGAACATATACTTCACACTTCGTGCCCCATTTGGTAAGTGAAGTCAAGTACTGGCACTAGAGTACTGGCACTAGAGTACTGGCACTAATGTAAAGGATGCGTACTGTAGTAGTACTAAAATGAAAAGAGAAGCTGATTATGTTTTCCGCTTCATTTGTTTGTTAATTAATGGTCAATTCCAATAAAGTGATAAATAATTATGCTATATTATCTTATAAATAGTATTTAAGCCTTGAAAGCCTTGAGAGCAGCCTCGGCGGTAGGAGTGGCACTGCCGGGGTTGGCACCAGTGACCAACTTGCCGTCAGTGACAACCTTGACATCGAAAGGAGGCTCGACGCTGATGTAGTCGGCACCAGCATCCTTGATCTCGGTAGCAGTGAAGGCAAGGTTCTCCTGCTTAAGGTGATCAGTGAGCTTCATGGCGACCTCACCACTGTCGGGGAATCCAGTGGCCTTTCTGCCCTTCAAGACAGACTCACCAGTCTTCTCGTCCTTCACGCCAGGGAGAAGAACGGGACCGTGGCAAACAGCGGAGACAACACCACCGTTAGCCCAGATGCCAGATCCAAGCTTGTAGAGGTGAGGGGCCTTGCCGACGAAGTCAAAGATGGTACCGTGGCCACCAGCAGAGAAGAGAATGCCGTAGTCAGCAGCATTGACCTCAGAGCCGGACTTGATGTTGGCCAAGGCCTTGTAGAAGGGGTCCTCGGGGTTCTTGGACTTGGCAAGCTCCTCCTCAGAGGCGAAGGCAGGGGCGAGCGAGTGCTCATCCCAGCCGTACTTACCGTTCTCAGAGATGATGTCTACCTCGTAGCCAGCCTTGTGGAAGACCTCGAAGGGGTGCAAGACCTCAGAGTAGAAAGCACCGGTCTTGTAACCATCGGGGTAGAAGGGGCCGTGGTAGGAAGTGATAACGAGAGCGACCTTGTTAGGAAGAGACATTGGTAAAATATTGATTCAGTGTTAAGAAAATACTTTGTTGTATTATACTAAGAAATTTGTTTTAGGCGGAAGCCAACGGTTTTTATAATTGGGGTAATTATTATTAAGTATTACGAATAACCCTTGTACAACCTGCAGCACTCAAGCGCACGCACCTTTTTCTAGAACGTTGGGATGGAAAAGGTACTACCAGATACTTACCATTAAAACTATACGATCTAAATATAAAAAGTAAACACGAAATTCACATGCTCATTACAATGCTATGAGTATATAATTGGAGCTGAAAGCGTAAGTCGAGTCTGGTAATGCCTTTATTTAGTACGGTGAGCGAGGACGTCGCAGTTAGAGCGAGGTTTGTTGGGCTAGGGTGACGTATATTGCCCCCAATTGTGGCATACATTCTAGAACGTTAGCGTAGCTACGTGATATTGGCAATTAAGTAGCAAGCACTGGCATCCATGGGTGTACCCAATCTCTCTCCAGTGTACGGTAGTAGTAGTAGTAGTAAGGTACGCACACACAAGCGTGCGCACATTATTATTATTAGCAGGCAGAACTGAAACAGTACCATCCCCCACCATTCTATTCTTGCAAGAGCAAGCAATTGGGAGGAGCATACGATTCAGGGGAAAAAACCGGATCAATGCTCAAATTAGGTCATATATAGTTTATATTTAGGCAATTTTACAGGCTCGCAATATATTTGGTTAAACTACTAACAGATATACAGGAAACCTGTAATTATTTGGCCCAACTAGAGCCAATTCAAAGAATGCTCGGTAAATTGTACCGATCGGCTTTAAACACGCAAGTTCGGCGGCTATTACTAGGGCAAGGTTCGGGGCTCATTAAACTTAGACGCCCATGATATGGCGTAATGTTGTCCATAGGGTTAGGAAGGCAACACAACGTGTTGCGACGAGACTCTCCCCACCTGGGAGCATTCCCCCCCCTCGTCGCATGCTATGTAAAACGAGTCAATCACAATAAAACTATCTAAAATAAAAGAGACAATCGCGAAAAATATAATGTTACAACTTAGATGTGTAATCTATTTAATTCTTATTACGCCTTAGGCGGTTGCTTCATATGCGCGCACACTCTTAAAGGAAGAGGGCAGCAGCACCAACGGCAGCACCAACGACACCACCCATGGCGACGTTGTTGGCGACGGCACCGCCAGAAGAGGAGGTAGCAGAGCTAGAGCCAGAAGTACCGTTGCTGGAGGCAGCAGTGGCAGTGGCAGCGAGGGCAAGAGCGACAATGGAAGTGTACATTATTGATAAGTTTAGATGATAACTAAAAGGTGGGAATGGACACCCTTTATATACTGTTGGTCCAGCAAAGTCATGCCCTGTAGGGTATGGATAATGATGTTTCCCGGCTTAGTAGCATTGCATCTTGCCTAAATGGGGGGTAAGCAAAGCCAGCCCAGACCCTAGATGCCAGTATCTATAGACGGATGTTGATCCTCGTCGTACAGCGGTTAAGTGGGCGTCGCGCGATGGAGTTAACAAACTAATTATAATACTGATACTAACCGAACTATTACTATCTATTTAGAGTTTTAAAAAAGGAGTTTTTAAGTGCCATCGATAATGCCAGGAGAAGGAGAGGGGCTACTCCTCACGCGATGCAAGGAGTAGCTCCACAATTAGATTATAAGCCCTGGCCCTACCCTCTACTTGCGTGACCACATGTTGTGCGTAGCATTAGATAGCGTTGCGGTATACGTCACAGTATCAGTAAAGTTCGTCGTGATATAGCTTGGCAAATAAAGTTACAATTTCTGTGACTATACAAATAAAATTATATACTTCGGGGTATTGTTTAATAGTAAGCGCCCTTTAATGGGTCGCAACGCCACTTTTGAGCCTCGAGAGGCGCAGGCGCAGTACGGTTTAAGAGCGCACTGTGAAGGCTGATTATTCAGTTCTTATTTTGCACTGGGGCCACCCTCTATTATTACCCATACAACGTGACTATCTATATATGATATGCGCCGTGGTACCCTCAGGTGACTATCGCGCGACTATTTATGACTATTTTTAGCTACATATGATTATTATGCAACCGTATGACGAAGGTAAAACCAGTCCCAATATGACTGAGGCGGTGCGTGGCGCACTACGCGTGGGCGTTAAGGGCGCTAATCAACTATGACGACTAGCCAAGTTTTTACCCCTTAGGAAATTGCTCGAAGCACGTTTACGCCTCGCACTAGTTAGTCCGCCTATCTCAATGGATTAATCAAACCAAAAAGAGTTTAAAACTAGGTCTTTACATTTAGTACATTGAGCACAATTACTCATTAAACAAATACTACTACTAGCTAATCCGTCATCGCTATGATAATAATTACGATTTAGACACACATTGCATATTGCTAAATCGACAATGCAGTGTGTGCACTGAATGAGCTCAGTATGCAATCTCTTTAATTATGTGTGTGGGTGGGGGTGTGTATGTGTTTTCTTGGCTGTTCCCTGGCGGACCGATCGACTTCCCGCTTCTCGATGTGGGACAAATCCTCGGGGCATCCACGTGACGTGCAAACCAAGGTCCCACTCACAACAACAAGACTGCCCTATCAAGTTAGATCATAGAGGCTTATTCACGAGCCCCCTTTTCTTCTAGAACGCCCTAGCCCCGAATTGAAGCAAAGTACACAATGCGAATTTTGCGCCCGCTCCTAATACGATCAGAGGCCGAAACACTACACAGAAGATTATATACGAAGAAATGAAAAAAAAAACTATAATGAACAATGTAAATCTGTTTAAAATATGTAATGATTATACGAACGCCAATTATGTTAATGACACAGCGAACATATCAATAATAAAACATAACCTACACGGCTAAAAATGAATAATAGTACCCAAGATCACTATCTTGCGACTCGGATAATGCCAAAGAAACAATGATCTGGATTAAACTTCTTAGAGAAGGAGGGCAGCGGCGCCAATGACACCAGCGGCAACACCGACGGAGGCGACGGAGCCAGCGTTCTTACCCTTGGTACCGGAAGAACCGGCGGCGCCAGAGCCGTTGCCAGCGGCACCACCAGCGGAGCCGTTACCGGCAGCACCACCAGCGGTACCGTTAGAGCCGGCGACACCAGTGCCGTTGCCAGCAGCAGCGCCAGAGGCGTTGGAAGCCTTGAAGACGTAAGCGTTAGCGGAAGCGAGGAGAGCAAGAGCAACGGTCTGCATTTTTAATAAAGTTGTAGTGTGTGAAAAGAAGTTTATGGAGGGGGGGTTGATGGGGTTTATATACACTACCCAAGCGTGGCGAACTCGCGTGCGCGAAAAATTTCAAGGCGCATTATGCAAGACAAAGGCAGGGCAAGGAGATATCAAGGCTTAGGTTATAATTTAGGCAAAACGCGTTTCCGGAATCATGGCGAAAGGATTTCTCTGAGAGAAATTGAGATTGACAGCAAGCACGGACGAAGCCGATACTTGCGGTAGGAAAATAGTGGAAGTATGTATAAGTTTTATACATTTTTCTGCATCGAAATAGCTACATTTCGAGCTAGCAACTCCTCTTTTCATATTACCATGTGATCGCTTCACGTGATAATTTGTAGCATTTTCTAAGGGTGTATGACCTTATTTGTGACTAATTCATAGCTTAAAATGGCCTGGGTTTAGGTTTCATATATAGCCAGCCTCGGGCACGTGAAGTTTCTGCATGCTTCGCCGCGGAAGCGGAGATGGACGTATCCATGCGGAGACGTCCATGGTGGTGGGGTGATAGCTAGGATAGAGTAGTAGCTTCTTTATTTAGTTTCTAAAATGTTAGCATAGTCAAATGTAACATCAATTGTTTCGATTGTCCATGAAACATTCCAATCTATAGAGATTATACCCATGTTCTACCGTACTATGTCAAATTTTTGCATCAAGGGTAGGGAATGGGCTGTATCACTTCTGTTAAGAAAAACAGGGGGTATTACAGCAGCGTTGACAAACACAAAAATAATCATGCATACAAAATTAGATGCAGAGTCATTAGATAAGACGTACGCAGCTTGGCTCGTTTAGGGGAAAAGTGCGGGGTAATATCCTCTGCTAACACCCAGCTAATGATTACGCACTTTAAATACACTACTTTTCACTAAATATATATTTTTCCTTACTGTATCTACTGAATACTACCGGAATTAACTAGTATCTTAGTTGGCATGTAGCTAATTTTGTCCGATACTCTCGGGGAAAATTTTTTAAAAAAAAACTATCACGTGAATTTATCCCCCTGAGGAGGTCCCCGTTTTGGAATTCTCGAGCAACTACCGACGCGCGATATGATCACGCAGGAGGGAAGCTGCACGTGATCTAAATCTGTCACCCAAGCGCGTCCTTTACTGGCCCGTTCGGTGACTCAACTGCCCTTGTCGGTAAGTCATTCCGATAGTAGCTGTATATACTAAAATATTATTTGCCAGCGTAAATGGACTGTGACCTAGGAAATCGGACATAACGTATGTATCTAGTTAATATTATAAGTTAAAGGTTCTTCCCGGGATCTCACGCCTGCTTACGATTCTATCGGTTTGCCGCTGCTCCAAGATTATAATAAACAAGGGCATGCGTTTCTTACGGGTTACGATCTATGCGTACTAGGCCCTGCGAGAATCTGCGAGGATGCTGTGCTAACAGTCAGGAGCCCCTAACAAATTGCTTTAGTTTCATATGCGGTAAGTAAGCAGATAAGCCAATAAACGCTACGGTAATTACAATAAAATATAATTGATTTAAATTTTAAAGCCTAGTTTAGCTGAAATAATAACACTAATAATAATAATAATAATAATAATAATGGATTTAGAAAATAATTAAAGCTATATATGCTCATACGACACATTATGCGTGTGCTTGATTAATACTTAACGAAACGCCTGCGGCGTCCCTCTGGCCCGAGCCACTACGAAGGGCTCAGGGATGGGGAGAATAAATAAACGGAGTCCATGTTTTCTTCTGGCTCCGGTCGCCAAAGGCATTTCTTTTAGGATAGTAAAATAGTCATTGCAGATTGCGATCGAGCGCAGCATCCTGTCCCTGGTGGGCACATGCTTTTACTTTAGTTTAGTATAGTTGACGTTGACTTTGAAGTTGACGTTGGTGGAGACTTTTTGTTTTGTTTTTTTTTTTCGGTAGAAGCAGAGTGTGCTTCTTGCTGGTTTATGCTACTCGCCAGCAGTTTACCAGCCACCACCGTAGCCACCGCCGTAGCCACCGCCGTAGCCACCACCGTAGCCACCACCGTAGCCACCGCCGTAGCCGCCAGCGCCACCACCGTAGCCACCGTCAGCACCGCCGTAGCCACCGAAGCCGCCAGCGCCGCCACCACCGGTCTTACGCCAGTCGCGGGTGTTGCTGTTGCGGCCACCGCCACGGCCACCGCCACGACCGCCACGGCCACCGAAGCTCTGCTCGCGGGCAACAGCCTCGAGGAAGTCAGGGACGACCTGGTTGGCCTCCTTGAGGATGTTGATGAGGTCGCGAGCGATACCACGGTTGTTGCGGTTGAAGAACGCAGTGGCCACACCGGTGTTTCCGGCACGACCGGTACGACCAATGCGGTGCACGTAGTCATCAACGTCGCTGGGCAGGTCGTAGTTGATGACGTGGGTGACGTTGGGGATATCCAAACCACGAGCAGCGACGGCGGTAGCGACCATGATGGGCGCCTCACCGGAGCGGAAGGCGTGGAGGGCCATCTCACGCTCCTGCTGGGTGCGGTCACCGTGGATGGAGGTAGCGGCGATCTGCTGCTCGATGAGGAACCAGGTCAAGCTGTCGGCCATGCGCTTGGTCTCAACGAACACGAGGATGAGACCCTCGGTGGTGGGCAGCAGGTCGAGCAAGGTAACGCGCTTGTGCTCGTCCTCCACGTAGATGATCTCCTGGGTGATGTTCTCACTGGTGGAACCAACACGACCAACGGAGAGGAAGATGTAGTCAGCGAGGAAGTCGCTAGCCAGCACCTGGATCTCGCGGGGGAAGGTGGCACTGAACATCAAGGTCTGGCGGTCGCCAACGGGGGGCATGTCCTCGCCCATCACGATGCGGCGGATCTGGGGCTCGAAACCCATATCCAACATGCGGTCGGCCTCATCGAGGATGAGGTACTTGATCTTGCTGAGCGAGATCGAGCCACGCTCCAAAAGATCGACAAGACGACCGGGGGTGGCCATGAGCAGGTCGCAGCCACGACGCAGGGAGTCGAGCTGGGTGCGCATCACCGCACCACCGTAAACGACGCAGGGCTTCACCCACGAGCGGTAGGTGAACTTCTGGGCCTCGTCGTAGATCTGCGACACCAACTCACGGGTGGGAGCCAAAACAAGCGCCTGGGGGTGCGCCTTGTGGCCCTGGAAACGCATGGCACCGGTGCGCTCAACGGGCTCGTCGTGGCTGGGGCCGTTCAAAAACATCTCGCTGAGAATGGGGAACAGG
Organism: Starmerella apicola; assembly: GCA_030572115.1. Classification (NCBI taxonomy): domain Eukaryota; kingdom Fungi; phylum Ascomycota; class Dipodascomycetes; order Dipodascales; family Trichomonascaceae; genus Starmerella; species Starmerella apicola. The sequence continues at coordinate 881,300 of JAJLZH010000004.1, read as the reverse complement.
AAACCACCAGTCTTACCGGAACCGGTCTGGGCGCAGGCCATGAGGTCGCGCTTCTCGGCAACGATGGGGATCGAGTACTTCTGCACCGGCGTGGGGCGGCTGTAGCGCGCGTGCTCGATGTTGCTCACAAGGTGTTCAGCCAAGGGAGGACTAGTGAAGGAGGTAACAGGCTCAGGGACGTTGTCACCGCTGGCCTCGACCGGGATCTCGTCGTACTGGTCGAAGTTGATACCGGTGCTCTGGAACTGAGTGTCGTCGGCAGTACCGAACAACTGGAGCTCCAACTGAGGGTCGCGGGGACCAGGCTGGTGCTCGCCATTGACGAAACGACCAGCACAACGGCCATGAGGGGTGACAGGACCGCTACGACCACCGCCGCCGAAGCCACTGCCGCCACCGCGGTTGAAACCGCCACGACCACCGCCACGCGAGTAGCCGCCGTTGCCCCAGCCGCCAGACGACTGAGAGCCCCAGTTGGAGCCACCACCGTTGTTGAAGCTACCGGCACCGGCGCTGTTGCGGGAGAAGCCGCTGCTGTTGCGCGACTGGGGGGGCTGGTTGGCCCTGTGGGGGGGCACGTAGGGCTTCTTAGAAGCGGTGGGCTGAGAGTTCTCTGCAGGATTTTGGGAATCCGACAAAGAGAGTTTGTTTAGTTCATTTGCGCTCATAACTTATTGGTGTTGGGGGTTTTTTTTTTAAAAAAAAAAGGGAGAATAGGAATTTCGTCGGGGAGGCGAGTGTCTTTTATGGGAAAGTGAAAAAAAAACTACTGACGGTATCGCGTGTATTAGTCACGTGTGATATGCGATAAGCAGTATCTATCAGTTAGAGTAGTGAGACTATCAGTTTTGGCTATGACAAATGGCGGACACACAAATCGCTCATTAAGTGCCTGGCTCGTATACTAATATTAATTTGAAAATTATTAAAATTATGTTTAATTTACTGACTTGATCTCGCTGTGTATATAAGCTGAGTCTACCATTAGTGTAGTAGCCTGTATATATATGGTAGCCTGCACTTGTGGTAGCTGGGGTGGTAGCTGGGGTGGGTGTATATGTACGTGTGGAAGAAGTAAGGGTATATGCACTATCATGTCATTATAGTGGTGGACAGCTAAGTCGCTCATACTACATAACACTACAGACTATAATAACGCACACATAAGTGTGATGGTTGCTGGGCCAGCGGTTGAGGATAACGATGGAACAGAAATATTTTCTAATCAATTAGACGCAAAGAGTCGGATCTCCGGTAAAGACAAAGACAAAGACAAAGACATCAAAGATATAAAGAAGCTCAAGACTCGACTCAATGAGACATTAAACGGGACCTTGCCAGTGCTGGGTGAGAAAAGTAAAGTGAAACAATGCTTAAAAATAGTATCCAAAGGCAGAAAGGCGCTAGAAAGAATCAGCATGAAATCTGAGGACTCAAAGGTTGAATTCGATCGTAGACGTAACTCAGTCATAAGTATGGCCCAATACTGTGCTGAAACTTTTATTTATTTCCTGCGCACCGGAAATTTCAATCGCTCCGAAATGCAAGAACTGAATCTTGCCGTAGGCGATTTATTGCGTTACGCAGCCGAGGCTGTCAACACATTGCAGCAGGACCCTGCATCGGCAAAAGCTGCGTTGGAGATAGATCAAGCCTTCGACAGAATAGCATCGCGCGCGTGGTACCATTATGACCTCGCGTATCCTCCGCTGGATGTATACGACGCTAAAATGTATGCGTTATTCCAGGACAGAATGCTCTATTACCTTGTCGCTAACCTTCGGTACCTCGCGCTCACAGTGGATCAGAACAAAATGATGCAGGGTGGAATGTACATATCATACGTGGAAAGCAGCTGCAATAGGCTGCGAGAGAGTTTAGAGGATCAGCGCAACGCAGACTTCGAGTTTGTGGACTCGTTCCTTAACTTCGTGACTGCTTTGTGTGATCAGTCCAAGCGGGTTGCTTTGGGGCATCCGTTAAGTCTACAAGCGTTCCAGAGAACAATGATCAAAGCAAAAGTCGCATTCAATAAGATCAACCAGTCGAATTTGAATCGGTGTTTTGTACACTCAATGATTCTGGCGTTATCGCTGGCGGGTAAGCTTTTCGCCATGCTGTTCCGTTTACCCCCTCTCGATGCTTCTATGCTGCTGCGCACCGGAGTCGTCAGTTTCATTGCACGCACTGACTTCATATCCGAGGCAAGAGTAGATTTGTGGGACGATCTCACGCGGTACGTTGTCGATAATACCGAGTTTATCCCTGACACTAATATGATAAAGCTCATTCGACAGCTCAATTCGTGGCCAGGGGCGCTCGCACCTGAGCCTGCACGTACATCTGCTACTGGCTAGTTACGTTAAATTGTGAATATAACAAATCTAATTGTATGTATAAGCTATCGATAAATCCTAAGTATAGTTTGGTGTTGTGTACATCTAACACATGTTGACTTCGACGTAATGAAAAGAAAGCAGATTCGCGGAAGTTGAGAGATTATTTGCCGGATGCAGCATCTCTTGCTGAAGCATGAGCAGATTCGTTTCCAGAGTGTCCCTGGTGGCCCGGGATATAGGAGACACCAACATGAACACCCCTGTCGCTCAGGTTTCTAGACTGGTCGCTGATGCTCCTTGCAATATCACCGTCAGGTCCTTTGATGCTTCCCTTCGCAACACCAATCCCATATTGGGAGTCAGAACGGATAGTGTAATGCTTCGAGCCACCACCAGAAGCAACCTCTTTGGAAATTGCCTTGTACGAGTTTGAGATTGCAGCAGCTTCAGCACGTCCACTATTCTGTGCTCCTTTAACTGGTGCAGAAGAGCTTTTACCCGAGATGTGCACGCCGGCGCCAGATTTTGCTCCCGAAGTGCCGTTACGAACTGTGCTTCCATCAGCGTACACATTTCGAGTAGTGGCATTACCGCTCCCTTTACCTGAAGCTTTACCAGAAGATCCTCCCGATTTTCCCATATTGATTGTTATGAATTCCTTTCAAACTGATTCTGCCTTCAATTCAAATCAAGTAGCTGCTTTTATAGACTAAAATGAAATCATAGAAAGGAAATTGAGACATTAAGTTAAAAATAATTGATTGCGTTCTCTAACAAGTCTATCTAAGCATTTAATCAGTGTAACCCAGTCTGAGACAACACATTTTTTTCCTAATTGGAGATATATATTATCTTGAGAAGTAGTTTTTAATATATTAGTCCTGGTATGAATATTAAGTTTGATGATCTCTTCATTTCCTACTTCATTTTCCCTTATAGATTTTTAAAAATTTCTTCCAAACTGGTATAGCATTCGATACAAACCAGGTGGCTTACTTCGGGTCTATGATATGAAATAATAGAAGATATTTCAGGTCTATGAAATGATATAATAGAGACATTATGCCGCATTTAATTAATTGCGTTCTTTAAAAAATCTATCTAAGCATTTGAGCAATGTAACCCATCTGAGCCGATGCATTTGATTTACTAATTGAAGACATATATTATCTTATGAGGTAGTTTTGAATTCAATAGCCTTGTCATGAAAATGAAACTTAACGTAGTGACTCACAAATTCTCTCTATACGAAAGATTTCTTTGCAGTATTCGGCTATGCTTCACCATCGCTATATTGATTATTAGTATATTATTAGTATATTACTTCATTACCAAACCGCAGGTTCATAATGATTGGTTAATGAATTCGGCAACGAAAAGTGCAATTTGTAATATTCACTGTTATTCATTATCATAAAAAGGTATCTTCACACAATGACATGGCTTTTATCAGCTCAATATCAAAATATATATCTCCCCAAATACATTTGTGTAATTTGATCAGGACGCACTAATCGAATGTATGTATTGAATTAAGAGCATGTACTTTTATGAAAATATATGAAAAGACAATTAGACTAGTTCATAATAATAATAAAATGTAATAAGAAATATATTCACTGGTTTATATGTATGTTTATATGTATGTTTATATGTATTTGCGCGTACTGTTGTACGTTGCGTATTCTACTTTGTAGCACCGTGCAGGTTAGAATTGTCCAATTAAGCATCCGATGATGGAGATAACAAAGTTTTATATGTTGACGATTCACCTTTTGAGGCCCAATTCATATCTTGATTTAACGGCACTTCCAGGTCTTGCGGTCCAACAACGGCAAAGATGCACCCAAGCACCATCCCAACTCGTTGTTGTTGATCTGGGCCGCAATCTTCACCTCGCGGTGGCCCTTCAGCTCGTAGCCAACGTTCAGCAACGAGTGCATGTAGCTCAGCTGGCCACACCACTGCGGGTTATCCTCCAGCTTCTCAATTGCGCCAGGAACAGCCTCGAAGGCGGGGTAGGCCGACTTACCGGCGCACACCAAGTTCGTCAGCTCCGCGAGATCGTTCAAACTGAAACTCGAGGGCATGCCCAAGGGGTGAGTGAGGTCGTAGAAGAAGGAGAAGACGTACAGATCCGAATCCACGGGGAACGCTTCGGACAATCGTGGCTGGTACACACCGTCGAACGAGCATGGCTTGGTGGTGCAGACGGAGTCCTTCTTCAGAACACGCTCAGCGTAGCCACGGCACTGGAGCGGGCTGCTGACCTCGCTGCCCACAAGAGTGACGTGCTGGTACTTGGTGTGGGTGCCCTCGCGCGAGCTGGTTCCATCAGGAACCTTGACGTTGACTTCACTCTGTTTGACATTGGGAGGCAAGCAGGGGCTCACGAACTGCACCGCTTCGGGGTTCTTCATGATCTGGGTAGAAACAATCTCGGAGTTGAGGCTGGTGGTGGCCTCGTTCAAACCGTAGCCGAGGTACGAGTGCTGAAACAGCTCGAACTGGCGCCCGCCAAACGACATCTTGTACTTGTGGTCACCCTCGGCCATCTGGACGTGCTCGCTGGGCTCGAACACGATCTGGGTGCTTCCACCGCCAAGATCGAACACAGCAACCGTGGGGTTCTTCTTGGGGGTGCCAATGTTGCCCAACAAGTAGTTTGCGGTGACCCAGGCATAAACACCCTCGTCATCACCGCCCATCAACGAGATTCCGTCACCCTCAACCACCGCGAAGGGCCAATCCTTCTCCAGGTGGTCGCGAACAGCACTAAGAATCTTCTCAGCCTTCTCCTCACCGACCTTGCGCAAACCAGCAGTGGCCTTGACGGAAACTGGAGTGCAGCCATGCAGATTCTTAGGCACACTCTCCATCGCCTTCTCGAGCAAAGGATCGAGCGACTTCGCAGCGGCATTAGGATCGTTTTCGTAAGACGAAAGACCAGGTTTCAGCATCTCAAACACCTCGTTCACCAACACTGGCGCAGGGCCACAGTTGGAGAACTGGTAAACATGCACGCGCGAGCCCGACGAGCCAGCGTCGATCATCACAACATACTGTTTAGGAGGGGACTTGCCATCATACGAGCGGTCGCACTCCAAGGTGTCCTTGGTCTGGGTTTCAACGCCAGTAATGCCGCTGCTGGGCTTGCTCCAGCTTGGGCGCTGGGGCAGATAGCCCTCGACGTTCGGGCTGAAAAGTCCATAAACAACAAAGAACACGACCGCAAGTACCGCCAGTGCAGAAACCACCTTGAAACGGGTGGAATAGCGCTGGCGACGCTTGGCCTGCTTGTCGTCCGCGTAGCTTATGGGGAGACTCATGTAGGTGTCATTCCTAGCCCAGGTTCCCAGAAATTAATTTACGCGTAGAACGTGTGGTTGTGGGTGATGGTGTGGATGTGGGAAATGGGCAAAACAAGCATGCACGAAGAAAAATTAGTTCGAAATGTGTGTGAGATAAGCTTGTTGGGACGAATATAAATAAATATACAGAAACATTACTTAGTTTAAATTGATTCTTGTATATTATGATGACCTATATGGAGTAGTTATATGTACATGTATCACTACTACTACTACTAGGTGATGTACCAGAGTAGAGCTGATACATAAATCCGAAGTCCCAATGGTGATCTGATCCCGATCTCGAGCTAGTACATCACCCCTGGTCTGGCAGTGATCTCAAACCAAATATGTAAAGAGCTTCAATTTCATGTAAAAATTCAATAATTACTCCCAATTCACTTCTGTTTCCTAATGGGATTAACTCCTCTCGCATTGCAGGTGGAAGCACAAAGGGCTAGGTCCGCTGCTGATAACTCTAAGTACCAGGGTTCCAGTTCCCACCATCACAACCACCACTACTACTCTTCCTTCCCTGCAAGCACTCAGTTTCCAATGCAATATCCACAAACTGCATTAGAAACAGTTCAGTCAGAAAACCAGTTAACTAGCAAGAGCGAATTGCTTTTACATCTTTCTGGTCAGTCTGTAACTGGACCTCCAACCAGGAACACTAGGGGGTTTTCCACCACCTCCTCCTCTTCCATTGGCAAACCGGTGTACCCTGTTGCATCCAAGCCACAGACATCTAACTTCGGAAACGATTATTCTTCCTACTATGTAAACTCGAAAGTTCTGCCCCAAAAGTTTGTTCAGAACATTGAGAGTCCTCACATGGGATACCCTCGTCTCCAGAAGCTCCATGAGCTGAAAAACGAGCATACTGCTGCTTTTTCTGCTTCGCCAGTGAGTGTTCGCGTGCCTAGCTCTACTATTCCGAGCTTTCTTGATACTTTAGGCAGTTCAGGTGCACGATTCGATGTGATTATGATCCATGGGTGTCTGGATTATTTCCCACTGGAGCACCTTTCCAGACTCAAGATCGACAAGATCAGTGCAAAGCCATCTCTGGTGTTTTTGTGGTGTCCCAATTCAGAGATTGGCAATGCTCGTGGGCTTTTAGAGAAGTGGGGTTTCCGCAATGCCGAGGACATCACCTACCTTGTTTCCTCCCAGTCGTCGCCCCATGCCCCTAAGGAACGCCGATTCGGGTACCCGGGGAACCCCAGCAGCAAACAAAATCTGTTTAAGCATAGCACATGGCACTGTCTGATGGGTCTGAGGGGTACGCTACGCCGTAGCACCGACATTGATTTGATCCACTGCAACGTCGACACCGACGTCATTATCGAAAAAACTAGCAGATCGGCACCAAAGCAGACTAACGTGGTTCCCAACGAGATTTACGATGTGATTGAGAATTTTACTAGTATGGGCCGTAAAATCCACATTGTAGCTACCGAGTCCACCGAGCAACTGCCGGTACGTCCCCGCCCCGGATGGGTTGTGGTATCTCCCGATGCTTTCCAAATAGGGAAACTCGAGCCCACGAACTATCGTTTCCGCACAACTCTGCCATTTGTGGACGAGTTAGAGAATTTGAGGCCCAGAACTCCGCAATCCATGAGATAGATGTTTCGTTTATCTCCATTATAGCATCTTCCTTATAGCATTTTCCTTATAGCATCTCTACTATAGCATTAAAGCGCAATCTTTACTTACTTTTTATTGACCACATATAAAGAGAATTATATAAATAATTATTGTTGCATTTTTTAGTTCTAACTATGTGAACATTAATTGAATTACAGAATTGACGTAAAACTCATCAAGCGAGAAAAGAATAGGTTAATACCACGTTATATACGGAAGTTTCTTTTTTCTTTATACATTTCAATTTTTACTCCTGGAGCCACTTCTTGCCCTCACCAGGAACCTTCAAGCCAAACTGGTTAGGAATGTACTCGGCACGGTGGACGCGGTTGAGGTTCTTGCGCATGGTGATCTGGTAGCAAGTAGCGGAGCCCTGGCGGGAAACGATGACGGAGCTAGCAAGGAAGAACTCCCAGATGCGGAACCACTTCTTGCCGTACTTGCTCAACACGTTCTCCTTGTTGGCCAACCAGTTGCGGTACCAGTTGTAGAGGGTGGCCGAGTAGTGCACACCAATAGTGTCAATACTGGTGATCTCGAAACCGGTGCCCTCAAGCCTGTCGACGGTCCAGCCCAAAGGAGTGCTAGCATCAGCACCAGGGAAGATGTACTTGTTCATGAACAATCCCCACTGGAGGTCCTCGTACTGCCAGCTCTTACGAATACCGGAGTACTGGAGGAAGAACACACCGTCGTCCTCGAGCATGTCGTAGCACTGCTGCAAGAAGCTGTTGAAGTTGCGCACACCAACGTGCTCGCTCATCTCCAACGCAGTGATCTTGTCGTACTTGCGGCCATCGGAGGGGAAGGGGGCATCACGGTAGTCACAGTTCACAATGCGGCTCTGAGCCTCGGAAATACCATCCTTCCTGAGTCCACCGTTACCCCACGCAGTCTGGTTACGACCCAAAGTCACACCAGTGACCTTGGCACCGTACTGGCTGCTAAGGAAACGAGCAAGGGTGCCCCAGCCACAGCCAATGTCAAGACACTGGTCTCCGGGCTTGGCAGCGAGCTTCTCGGCAACCACACGCAACTTGTTGTCCTGGAGCTCCTCCAAGGACTCAGTGCGGTGGATGTCGCGGATGATACCACTGGTGTAGATCATACGAGGGCCCAAGAACCAGGAGTAGAAGTCGTCACCACGGTCGTAGTGGTCCTGGACCTGCTCCTCATCCTGCGAACGCGAGTGCATGATCACCTCAGGGATCATACCCAAAAGGAAGAACTTGAACAAACCCCTGGTGAAGGTAAACTTGCACCAGTCGTAGCGCATCTCGAGCACCTCGAGCATGTCACCCTTCACATCGATCTTGCCCTCGAAGTAGGCCTCCCAAAACACCTCGTAAGGAATCTTGTTGTGGCCAAAGTACTTGCTCTTGAGCTCAGGGTCCTTGATGTCGATGTAGTGCTCGACTGGCAGGCCAGGCAACTTCACGTCGTCGCGCAAGAAGGGCGAGAAGTTGCTGTAGAGGGTCCAGTACGCCATCAAAATGGGAATGGCACACACAAGCACCAAAAAGACGTAGGTGTAAATGCCACCGAAGCGGAACACACTGCGCTTCAACAGGTAAGGAATGGCGAGAAGCAGGAAGATCATCAGTGTGTTGGAGAATGAGAGCGCACCAGCGCCCTCCACAACCAGCTCACCATTCTTGATGGATGGCAAATCAGTCGTGCGCACGCCAGTCTTCGTGCTGCTAGGAGCAGGCACAGAAGGCTTGGGGGTCTGCACGTAGCTCACGGACATAGTAAGTTAGTACGTGGTGATAGTGGGACCTAGCCCTGAATTTTCAACGCGTCAAAGTACCCACCACGTAAACACACGTCGTGCGTTAAGTAGTTAGGCTAAGCGCTCAGCGCTTAGCACTCCAATGGCTAATAAAAATAGAAAGTGAATATATGTATATATATAGATGTATGTACGTGTGTATGTATGTTCTCATATTATCATATATATTCATATATATAATTGTTCTCATTTTCGGTACTGTTTAGTATTTATTCTTAATAAATACTTCTTTATATATATCTGCATTTTAATGTTTATAGTCATATTGGTATCTATACTTATACATATATATATTAAGATCTTTGATCGAACAAGCTGTTCAAATTGTTACCATTGGAGTCTTTGAACTGATCCATCAATATCATTATCAGCATGTCTGCGCCAATGCTTTTCTCTTCCTCCTTTTGAGCTGCTGAAGCTTTATCGTTCTTCTTCCGCTCCTTCAAGCATAGCTCCTCATTTATTTTTTTTGCTGTGAGCTTTAGAAAGTCTGAAAGACTCGATTTCATTTTTTCTACTATCAGCTCTCTCTTACTGGGGTCGATTCCGCGCTCGTTGAAATACTTGTCGATCTCGAACCCCATAGTCTTGTGCTGTTGAGCTTTTGTGGGAGTTGTTGGTGCTGTTGAGCTTACCTCGCTTGGATGACTCGACTGCAGAGAATGCGATGAGCCATTGTAATTCGTCTGAGGTGACATGTATGGTTCGGTTGATGCGAATATGCCACCGTCAACGGGAGGAGTTAAGTACTGCGGATACTGGGTTGAAGCACCATAAGCACTAGCTACTGTTGGCGACGTTAAAGGCAACCTTCGCAGATTGTACCAGTCTGATTGCTGGGGTGTCTGTGCTCCCATTTGTTGTTGAGAATAGTATTGGTGGAGATACTGCTGGTAATACTGCTGATATTGGTACTGTTGGTATTCATGCGCTGTCGCATAGTCTCCTTTATATCCAGGATAGTACGGATAATTGTGTGACGCATAGCTTTGATTAATTAATGCAGGCTCAATATCGCCTGCATATGCATCAGCGTTTTCAGTGGCTTTTGCATCCTGCATATGAGAAGAACTTTTGGGTCCCTTCCTATCGTTTGATGTAGAGGGTGGTCGTCCTCTGCGTTTTGAGGAAATAGTGGACTTCTTAGTACCATATATAGATGTAGTCTTCTGCACTCCACCTCCTTTGGTATTAATAGATCCCGGTTTCGGAGATGATCTGTTATTCATGGCAGATGGTGGCGACGGAGAGGAGATTGCCGAGGATGAAGACATAGAATCTTTGTATTCACCGGTACTGTTGCGGCGCTTATTGTACCTATATTTCTTGCGAACGAGCTCAATTTTTTTCTTCTTGATCTTTGGCTCTTCAGTTGGTTCGTCAGGTGAGTTGAAAATGTTGCTTCCTGGCTGCTTTATTGGGTCACTGTATGAATTTCCATCTACCAAGCTATCATATTCCTCTGTGTTCCCACCGTTCTTCTGAATGTTCCATGTTAGTCTAGATTTTTCCGCCAGTGGAGTGATGGGTTGACCTTCCACAACGGGCACATGTTCAATGCTTTTTCCGCGTGTCTCAGAAGATACAATAGAGTTTGAAGCACTACTTTGCATTACATTGTCTTGCATCCACAATGGATCTTGCACGGTAGAAAACGCATCACCTGCATTACTGCACATGCTCGAATTATAATTCAACGACTGCGTCTCTTGCATTTGATGCTGATACGGCTCCGCATATAAATGCTGAAACGGGTTGGTCATATTATGGAACATTTGAGTATTACACTCGTGCATTTTGTAAAATAAACGCAAAGAGCAAAATTAAAGTTGAAGTGTCTCAGTAGCTATATATACTGTTTTATGATAACCCCTGTGAAACATGGAGAACCGATGTGAAACAGACTCACATGTTTTCCAGTTTCAAACACATTCCGCGCCACCAAGTTTAGTCCCGATTAGGAGCCAAATAAGAATGCATGGTTAAACACGTATGCACGGTGCGCACGAGGCTAGCGCACAAATGTATCAATGCAACAAAAAGTGGGCGTGTTTAAGTGTTATCATAAACCTACGAAGAGCTAATTATCTATCAATACATGCAAAACCGGCTTGAAATATAATTCATTATGATTCACTGGAGGATGTCCGTGCGCAGTTGTGTTTTTCTCTTTTCTTCTTTCCTTTATTTTGGTTTTTCATTCTTATCTGCAACACAGTCATGTAATTCAAAAACAATTAATGGTCTATCATTAGCAAATTATGGCTCAGCGTTGCATTGCATATGTTTCAGAGAATATATATGTCTTACTCTAGATGAAATTGTCTCACTTGTTTTGTGCATATTGTGGGTTCGGGCGTGCACTCAGCGCTGGGTGCTTGGTTACAAGGGATGATTCTTACACGTGCGCCATTTAAAAAAAATTGTTTCAGAACTTTTTCGGAAGTACAAGTATTGAGTAGTACCGATTGGTGCTGTGCTTCATGCAGGGTAAATTCATGCAGGGCAATGTGGGAGTGAGAAATGACGAGAAGTCACATCTCGACAATGTCTCACTTTTTGAGGACCCTCAGATTCAATATTTAAATGAATAAGGAAGTAAATATCAAATTAGTAATTCAAAAAAAAAAATTCATAAGAAACTTCTTTTGGCCTCATGAAATTTCATTTTTAGCTTAACCACTTCGACGACATTTCTCAGCCAAATATAACGTATATATATGAATGCTCAAATTGCAAGATGACACTTTCAATAAGAAAGTAAAGGTATCTGCAATAATTTTGTATTGTAATGAGAGAAATTAGTATATTGTGATTATTTATAATGAATTAAAAAGTTGACTAAAATATTAAGTATAGTTATCTCTGAGCATTATAAAAGAAGAATCAATCTTCAGAAACAGAGAGACTAACGACGGCTTCCTTGGTCATAAGAACCTCCTTAGGACCAGGGGCGAGATCAGTGGAGCTCTGGCCAACATCGTTATGTCTACCGAGAGACTTCAACTCCACAACCTTCACACCAAGCTCAGCATCAGGCAATGCGCGGAAGCTGAAGGATATGTCAAGGGTAGCCTCACCATTCTCAAGCTTGATGGTGTGCGACTTGAAGATTTCGTGCTCCTTTTCACCAAGGGTGGAGCAGCGGATCTGTACATCATTCTTAAGATTGGCGAAACCTGACAGCGAATCAACATTCACCGAGTAGGACTTCATAAGTTTGTCGATCTTATCGTTGTGCTTAGTTGCCTTGTTGCCAATCTCGTGGATCTTGCTCTTCAGAGCAGTAGGACCCTGAGCAGCAGCACCGACGAGACCAAACGCGGAAGTAACACCGAGACCGACACCACCCACAGCACCGATGAGACCATCTTCAGCGATGTGAGCCAATCCACCAGCGACCTTTTGGGCCGAAGCAGCACCAATAAGGAAGCCATTGCCGTCCTTCTGAAGAACACCGGGCAAGAAACGCATGCGCAAGTATAGCTTACCACCAGTGGGCTTCATATCCTTGACTTCACGGCCCTTCTTCAACTTCACCATATCCACCTCGAAATCGGTCCACTCAAGTACCTTGAGTGCACCAAGGTCGAACTCGTAACCACCAAGGAAATCATCCGCATTACCCATATCCCAGTCATTTACAATAGCCTTAACCGTACTGTTACGGTAGTCTTCGACTGCGAAACGGAAGTACTCGTTCCAAACAGGATTGAGGGTCTCCTTATGGATCTTACTCTTATAAACCTTGTCACGCTCATCGTTAAGATAGAAAGCAGTGTAAGGATCAGAAAGTCCGGTAGGGTCGGCAGGAGGCACATCAACGGCCTTGATGAGATTAACCTCAATGTTACCGCAGTGGCTGATATCTTCAGAAGGATCGATGATGAGACCAGGCAAGGGGAAGAAGCGGGCTTGTAACTCAATAACGGCACCATTCTGCAATGTGTAAGCCTTGGGAGAGAACGAAGCATCCTTAATGAGCTCGAAGCAAGGAATAGTGATCTCAGCTGCATTAACATCGTGGGCGTTGAACTCCTCATCCGCATCTTCTCCTTCCTCACCGTCGCCATCGGCACCGCTAAGCGAGGTCTTCGTACCGAATGTACCCACATCAAAGCGGAGCGAACTTAGGTGAATCTGGCCACTAACGAAGTCAGGACAGTCATCAGAGGTGTAGCGCTTAGAGCTCTTGAACTTGGGCGATGTGAAAATAGGGAAGGGACTGTTGTTGGGAACAACACGCAGGCGCTGTCCGAGACGGTGGCCCTTCAAACTGACGATGGCCACAGCGAACACACCAGCCTGGTATGTGAGAAGCTCATCGATGGGCATGTCAACACCACTGAAGTCAAGACGCTCTTGCTGACTAAGGAGTTCGTTGCGCTGGGAAGGAGTGAGGGCCTTCTCGATCTTGCCGTCGGCCTGTTTGATCTTCTCCTCGAACAACTCAATAACCTTCTTGTCGGTAATAATGCGCTCACGCTCGGCAGGGCTAACCACAGGAATGGCAGGATAGAACTCCAAAGCGTACTCAACGGTACCCTTAGGTCCACGGTTTGGCAAAATGAGCTTGCTCTCGAATGACTTCTCCGAAACAAACACCTTCAGGTTGTCATACTCATCACGCTTCAAAAGACTGCTAAGCTTGACCTTGAATGCACCCAAGCTGCGATCCTTACCGCGGTTCTCCACATCCATGACTTCAATGGTGAGGTCCTGGTTCTCAGACTGGATAGGGAAGTACAAACTCTCATCCCAGACAGGATTAAGGTTGTTCTTAAACCAGTCTGTACGGCCAACCAAACGCTTTCCAACGAACGCACGAGCGTAAGGGTCAATCTTACCAATGTGCTCAAGGTTACGGAGGTTCTTAGCATTCTTGACGTTGAGGCGGACAACACCAACTGGCTGCACGTAGTTATTAGTGCTACCACCAACAGAAATGTTTGCAGGCTTCCACTGGGTCTCGACCTTGATCTCACCCAGATCACCGCTGCCCTCACCATTAATGTCCTTGAGCTGGAACCACTTGCGGCCCTTCTCGTTATCGATGAGCAACTGACCCAGCCTAACCTTGAAGATACCAACCTGAGGTGAAAGAACTTTTCCTCCACGGAAGTCCTTCACACGAACCGTGAGCAAAGTAGAAATCTTATCCAAAACAATGTGCTCAGAACTGAAGTTCCACTCGGGGTTGTTGGTGTTACGAACAACCTTGGTGGAATCCATAAGCTTACCGCTGAACTCAATATCAGCACTGGGAGACAATTTGGCAACCTTGCTGACACTGGGGTTGAGATTGCGAGCTTGCTGGATAGAAATGTTGAGGATACCACTCTTCAAGTCACCACTACTGCTAGCGCCATCTTCATCCTCAGTGGGCATAATGACAGGAGAGTACTTGGCGATGAACTTAAGGTAACCCGTGCGACGGCCACCACTGGTGATCTCGCTACGAGAAATCTCGCTACCCACGAGCTGATCGACCTGGATAGGAACCTGACCAATACTGCGATCAGGCTGGTTCTCATCGAAGTCGAACACTTCAAGTAGTACATTATCAGCAGGGTTGGTGATAATGACATTGATGGTCTCATTCCATTGGGGATTGGTAGTGTTCTTCTTGATCTTAGTATGCGCAAGGTCCTTCTGGCCCTTGTCACGGATGACGACATAAGGATCCACACGACCATCGGTAGCACTTCTGGTAAGGTCATTGGCCTCAATAACTTGCACTGTGAGCACACCGACACCAGACATGACACCAACACCGGCCATAAGCTGCTCGATGTTGACCTGGAAGGCGTTGGGTGCGTAGAACATGGGACCCAAGTTCGCGTGCACGGTCTCCTTGATGAACTTCGAGAGACCAGGAACGATGTTAATATCGAAACCGAAAGTATCACCACCAATAGGCTTGAGTACGAAGTCGAATTCAGGGGGAGCCAAGAAAGAGAAGTCGAGAGTCTGGATGTGGGGGGCACGCTCCATAAGCTTGAAGCGCAAGCGGAACTTACCCTTAAACATCATATCCTCAAGCAAGATAGGCAAGTTCTTAACTAAAGGGCCCTTACCGATACGCACACCAAGCTGAACCTTGGGATTAACCTTGGTTTCGAGCTGACGCTTGGTGAGATCCATGGTGTCGTTTGGAGTGAAACTACATCCCATGTCAATCACAACGATCTGAGCATTAGTACGAGGGAAACTAGTGACGAAGTCAATACGGGGTGCCTTGGTACCCAAGGTGAACTTGTCGAGCTTGATACTGTGAATAAACGAAGGAGTGTTCTCCTGAAGCACCTCGTTACCAATTTCGGTGATCATCTGAGACAAACTGGGTTCGAAGATAAGCCAGAACTTGATCAAGAACGAGTTAAGCCACTCCATGGTTTCAGTATCCTTCTCAGCATTCGACTCGAGCAGCACCTGACGCAAAATATCGTCTCTGGTGTTGCGACGCATACGGCGTACAGAGGTACGGTAGGCGCTGGCCGAGAACAACAAAACGATCGAGATCCACGAGACCGAGAACCGGAGTCGTCCAAGAACCCACGCGAAGAATGCAGTGAGGATAATGAGACCAGCGTTCTGATACCAGTCACCCAAATAGGTATCGGTGATGAAGTTGTCAAGCAGCGTGGACTTGGCGAGCAAGTCTTGGTTCTCCTCGCTGGTGTTCTCGCTGTCCTGGTTTCCTTCCCAGCCACCGATTTGACGCCATCCGGCCGACTCGGCCTGGCGCTCCTGGCGCATACGAACCTTCGATCTCTGGTCCTTGAAGCGTTGGCGAGCCTGGGCAGTATGCTCATGCTTCGCAGCCTCCTTCAAGCGTTCCTCATCAGTCATGTGCTGCTCCTTGATCTTCTTCTTCTGATCCTTCTTCGACAACTTCTCGTGAGGGAGCTTCGGGTCCATGTCACCAACACCCAAGCCAGGCACACTGCCGGCAGGGATGTTCAGGTCATCATCATCTTCGCCCTCATTCTCCGAAATGTCTTCCTCAGCATCCTCATAGTTGCTGTCAGGAGTAGGGGCCTTCTTCTTCTCAGCTTCGACCTTCTCTTCAGTCGTCTTGGGCTTGGACTTAGCATCGTGCTCCTTCTTGATATGCTCCTTCTCGACATCGTCTTCAGAAGAGAACATATCGTCCTCGTCAAGGAACTCACCGCGCTTGAGGCGGCGATCGATCTTGTCGTACTGATCGCGCTTCACATCCTGCCACACGTCGGGCTCGAGATGACGCTTGTACGTCTGTTTGTCGGCTGAAGTAACATCGTCGCTGTTGGGATCGTTACCGTGCTCATTGCCGTCTACTTCGGCAATTCTATCACTGAGCGACTCGTGATCGAGATCGACCTTGCGACTTCCATCAGGGAACCTCTCTGCTTCCTTTGTAGTGCCCTTGACGGGGCTGCCGGAGCTGACACCTTCCTGGGCACCGCCAGCAGCCTGCGCAGGCTGCTGTCTCTCACCAGCACTGTGGGGCACGAAACGGTTGCGAGGAGTGAGCGAGCTCGAAGCGGCCTTGCTCGGTGGAGATGAAGTGCGCTGAACTCCCAACTCCTCGGGCGCGTCACTGAACTCGTTATCAATCACGCCAGAAGGAACGCCCGAGAGGGGTCTAGAGGGCGCAGTAACAGTGGAGAGATTGTCCGCCGAGACATTAGGGGGAGCAGCGCTGCTTGCACCAGCAGGAGCTGCGGCAGGAGGTTTCAACTCACCACCGAAAACACCGGCACCTACACCGGCACCAGCACCAGCACCAGCACCAGCTCCTGCGCCAGCACCAGCAACGGAAGCACCGTCGAGCTGCTGCTTGGGAGCGAAAGCGGGGCTGTCAGCTCCGTTCACGCCATTAGTCGCGTAGCTAGCACCACCGGGACTGTTGAATCCGCTGGTTCGCGGGGAATCCGGCAGCGTGCCCACAGATTTCTGAGAACGGTGGTTCCGGCGAGCATCCATAGAGCGTCTAGGGTGCAAAAAGTTGAACCGGGGTTTATCGGAGCGCTTGCTCGAGATCGATGCAGTGTCGCTGCCCTTGTGGCTACGGCTGAACTCACGCGAGGGACGCTGCGACTCGCTTGGTCTACTGCTGGCGCCAGGAGTGCTAGCACCAGTAGTACCAGCACCAGGGCCAGTAGCACCAGTAGCTCCAGTAGCGCCAGTTGCAGCAGATTTGGGGGTTCCCACAGCACTGGAGCCCGCAGCAGTAGAGCCTGCAGCACCAGTAGAGCCTGCAGCACCAGTAGATCCAGCAGCACCAGTAGAGCCCGCACCAGGAGTACCAGGAACAGCCAAGTAGTTGCTTCCCTGAGCTCCTTGCTGAGAAACACCATCCTGGGTTCCCTTCTGGGCACCAGCACTTCCGCTACCGCTAGTTTGGGAGCGAGTCTCCGACTTTGAGGAGCTGCGGTGGCTGCGATTGCTGCGGCGACGGTGGAACAATCCGTGGTTCTTCTCAGCCTTCTCAGCCTCCAAGTCGTCATTACTCTCCTCAATGCGTCGCTGCTCCTCCTTCTGGGCATCCATCAGACCATTCTGCTGCACCAACGACAGGAATGCACGCACGCGCTCGGCACGACTTCCCTGTTCCTCGTTGTCCTTGAACTGAGTGTCCGTGGAAGCCACATTAAGCCCATGGCGGAACCTCCTTCGGCGCTCAACCTCGGCATCGAGGCTGTCGTCGCGCTTGAGCGAGTCCTTGGCGAAGTTTGCGCCCTGGGATGCGAGATTAGCGCCCTGCGAAACACCCTGCGAGGCAAAGTTCGCACCTTGCGACATGCCCTGCTTGGCGAAGTTCGCTCCGCTCGACGCCATCTTGCCAGGATTGAACCTCGAGCGCACAATTGGGCTGTACTGGGGATCAGTGCGGGGGTTTTTCTTCAGGAAATCGGGCTCCTCCTGGGTGTGCACCGCATCGTCCTCCAATTGGTGCATGCGCTGCTGTCTCACGGGGCTGTGCACGTCCTTCTGGTTCAAATCGTGCTCGATTTCCTGGGTCTCCTTGGAAAAGTCCTTGTTGTCAGCCGATGTCTCATTGGCAGCTCTCTCAACGTTCTGCTCCTCGGCCTTGGCTGTGTTCTGAGGGCGCACAGCGTCACTGCTGCCCTCGCGCAGCTCGTGCGCGTTGTTGCCGGCATCATTCGCCTTGTAGGCCTCCTCAGCGCTCTTCTGGTCCGAAGAAAGCTGGTTGTATGTGGGGCGCGAGGTCGATCCATCGGTGGCAGGGCGCGCATTGTGGTGCGAAGTCGCTTCGTGGCTGAATTGGTCGCTGTAACCAGCGTTGCGCGCCTGGGGGTTGGCGCGCTCGGCCACGGGCACCGCAGTGCCTGCCTTCTGGTCGCCCTCGTGCACACCAGGCTCCTCCTCGGTGGTTGTGACGGCAGTATGCTGTTTCAAAGTGTTGTTTACGCGCCGCAATGTTGCCAGCGGGCTTGGTCTGTGATGGTGGGGGGCATCAATCGCCGCATGATCGTCTGCATGCGATACTAGCGATGAGCGTCCACCTCCTTTACCAAACACCATGCTTCACGTACTGTTCTTCGCGTCTACGGGGGGGTTTAAGTATTATAATTTTCTCGCGTTACTAAATTGCGAGAAATTTCACTTGACGTAGACTTGGTGCAAAAGAACTTTGTGTCTAATGTTGTGTATGTATTTTTTTCGCGTTACGCCAGTGGTGTTCGCGAGACGGTGAGTATATGGGTACGTGAGTATGTGGTGAATATGTGCGAAGGCTGTTGGGTTGCGGAGCAGTGCTGTGTGGAATGGCCCAAAAAAGGTTTCAGGGTCGCGCTTCTACAGCGCGGGGTGAGGCATGGGTTGCGATGCGTTCAGTCGCATGGTAGGGCGCTGTTGGGAGCTAAGCGCGCGCACAGCACACTCGATCGAGGTTAGGTGCTTGCGCAGAGCTGCGCGTGCCAACGGAACGCTGCTGCTGCTGCCGTTGTCGCTGCACGAATAATTTTGCTTCAACGCTTGCGGTGCCAAACCTATGCTCGATCGCTCAGTTATTAGGCGGAATAGTCGCTAGTAGAGAAAATTGAACGTTTCTATATTCTATATATTTATTTCTTGTGTATTTTTTTAACTCTTAGGGACCCCCTGTGCAAGTTTAATTCTATTATCGATGCGTTAGAGTGGCAACGGGTTATGCAAGCCAATTAGGGTGCATACTTACAGAACATCTAAAGCTGGAGTGCCAGTACAAATTGGTCTTGCGTTGCGGTCAAGCCTTCAGCTATTTTTAGGCAAAAAAAAATATATAAAAAATATATAAAAATAATATAAAAATATAAAAATCAAAGCATTGGAGCACTTACTGTTATGCTTATTTACTTCGAATGGAGTATGTGTATCAATCGCACCTATAATATTACACTTTTATTGGAGTACATACATTGGGTACACAGATAGTCTATGTATATATATATACTTATGCTACATTCACTTCTTGAGAGCGTAAACAAGCTCGCTCTGAACGTCAAACGCCTCCCACATCTCGTCCTGGTCATTGTCGGTGTAGCCCTGGATGAACTGCTCGCCAGTGAGTGGCGGCTTCACCGAAACAACCTGCGAGAAGTACTGCTCGAGCACATGGAAGTACACAAGAACAATATTCTCAACCAACAGCGACCACACGAAGGCTTGCAGCCACAGCTTCGAAGACAAGAACGAGACTGAGTTGCCGAGGTTGCTGTACACAACCGACATAGCAGGGGTGAAAATCGCACTCAGCACAACCAGTGTCTTCAAGTTGGTGTTCCAGAATCCCAAGTGGCGCGAGTTCGGTCTAGAGATAGAAACTGCCACTGAAGGAAGGCGGGTGGCCGACGTCAGCATGTACAATGCACCGCGCGTGCGCACCCACAAGCCGACGAAGCTGAAAATGACACCCAACGGCCACACAGCGGCCAAGAACAACACATAGCCAAGGGCAATGATGAGGCTGGATGCAAAATCGTTGGGCGAGAAGGGCGCCCAGAGCTGCTCAAGGGCGAAGCGGTTGTTGCCAGCGGGCTGGGCCTGCTTGAACACGCTGCGCTTCAACCAAGTGATGGCCAATGGCAAGAAAGTGGACATCAAAAGCTGGATTATGTGCTGGGTTGCTGTGAAGAATGTGGCCTGGCCCCGAAGGCGCTCAGTGTTCAGAGTGAATACTGGCGTCAAGGGAACATATGTGTGCACAGAGTAGCTCTGGAACTGGATGAGAGTGTAGCGAGCAGCGAGCTCACCGAATGGGATGTAGAAGAAAGCGGTGAACACCAGAGGAAGGTACGAAGTGAGCGCATTGAGGTAGAAAGTGCGCTGGGCAATTGCTTCAACCTTCTTGGCCTCGTCGGTGTAGCCCTCCCAGTTAGAATAGACCTGCACAAACTTACCGTAGATAATAGAGAAGATGATAGAGTAAACAACGTTGACACCAGTGGGAATGAGACCCACAATGGCGGCGTACTTACCAGCATAAAGCTGAGTGCAGGTGATCTCCAACAGGAAAACTAAGAAAAGACCAGCCGAGAACAAAGAAAGAAGTAAAGTGGACAAAGGCAGGAACAGAAGGCGGCGGTTAGCCTGGGAGATATTTCTCTTTTGGACTTCCTTTGTCTCTTTCTCAGGGGATTCAGTAGCGGTGGTGGTAGTTTTGCTAGTAGGGGTAGCAGCAGCACCACCAGCAGGGGTATCATCAGTGGGAGTCGGAGCAGCAGTGGTAGTAGCAGGCGCAGAGTGCTTGCTCTGGTACACCAACCACAATGCAACGGTCGGAACTGCGGCCAACAGTGCCGTCTGGCCATCAACAGTAGTAGAAATAGAAGGCAAGAACGAAACACTGGTGGTGAAAATTGAGTAAATAAGCATGTAAACCGTCAAGAATCCAGCCAGCTCAAATACACCAGCAGTGAAACTACCGTAAACCCTCTCGATTTCGTCCAAGGCGGCAGGTTTCAAGATAAGACCGAAGAAACCAGGGAACTTGCGCTTATTACCGCCAAAGTTATCAACAATGAACTCATCGCTGGGAGGATTCTCAAGTTTGGCCAGAGATTCGAGGGGTAGAGCCTCCTGAACGGTGACGGCCCGGTTCAACCCCTTGCGCGCACCCTCCGACACCAACTTCGGGGTAGCGCGTACCAAAATTAACACCGAGCCGGAGATACCCTTGCGGAAAGACACGTAAAATCCCTCCTGTCCGACCAGTCTCGCGCCCTCTTGAACATCGCGTTCGAGGCTCGCGTCAGTACTGTGCTTGTTCTTTTTGGAAAAAACGAAAACACGGTCGGGCTTTATCTTCTTTTCATCAAATTTGATGGGCGATTCCGTGGCAATTGGGTTGGAAGCAGCTGAGGTGTGCGATTTCTCAACCTGGGGGTGTTCCCTCTGCTTGATCTCGCTCATTTGTGAAGGGTGGATGGTGTAGTGGTGTGGAGTGCTTATGCTGTGCGTTTGTGTAAGTGTGTGTGCGGGGGATGGAGAATGGCCGGTGAGCAGCTGCTGGGAGGAGGGCAAGGTAAGGCAAGCCTTAACTACAGTGCTCACTGCTCACCTCACCTCACCTCACTACACATTACATTACACATTACATTACACACATAGACACACACATACCCACATATAACCACAAAAATACTCACACCGTAAACGCTGAAAAATGAGTAGAAAAGCTCAGCTCGAGCAAGCATACAAGGCAGTTGTTGAGGAGGTCAACTCGCTCTGCAAATCTCTGAATAGACCTGTGCCGCAGCTTGTGGCCGTCAGCAAATATAAACCTGCCGAGGACATCCAAATCCTGTACGATTTGGGCCAGCGCCATTTCGGAGAGAACTACGTACAGGAACTGCAAGAGAAGGCCACAAAGTTGCCAAAAGATATTCAATGGCACTTCATTGGTGCATTGCAATCAAACAAAGCCAAGATCGCTCGCGAGATTCCCAACCTCGCCTACGTTGAAACGCTGGACAGCATTTCCAAAGCGACAAAGCTGAACAACCAGCGTTCGCAGCTGAAATCAGCCGAGAAACTCAAGGTTTACTTGCAAATCAATACCAGTAATGAGGCCCAGAAGGCCGGCGTACCTGCAAATGAGGAGCAGCAGGTGTTCGAGCTGGCTGCTCACGTCCACGAGCAGTGCCCAGCACTCGTGCTCCAGGGCCTGATGACCATCGGCTCGTTCGAGCAGTCACATGCTGAGGGCGAGCACGAGAACAGTGAGTTCGCAACCCTCGCTAAGCTACGTGATGTGATCGCCGACAAGCTCAAGATCGAAGACTTGGGACTCAGCATGGGCATGTCGGCGGACTATGCCCAAGCAATTAAGCAAGGATCGACCAATGTGCGCGTGGGAAGCAACATTTTCGGAGGTCGTGCTACCAAGGAGGAAATCAAGGCTTCTAACTAAAGCCTAGTGTCATGTGAGTAAGCTATACGTTAGTAGTGCTTCAATGTATATACCTAGTTTCTTTTTTTTTCAATCGCAATTTTTTTATTACTTTTTTTTCAAAACTTAAATACTAATCAAGGCTGAAAATAATAGTGGTTTCTGCTCTATTGCTGCCGCGATCTTGTGCTACTCCGACAGGTTCACAGGTTCCGATAATGCGCTTACCCCTGAGCAGCATGTGCATGACACAGGCCTTATCAGCAACCCTTAACAACAATCCTTGCCCAACTTGAAATCCACTCTAAATACTATATAAATAACTTAACAGACAGAAACTAGATCTCAATAAGAAAAATGACAGCTACAGAATCTGTGGTAGTGAATAAACCACTAATTGATGATCGCGAGTACCGCTACATCCAGCTTCCTAATGGTATCGAAGCCCTGTTGGTTCAGGATCCCACCACTGACACGGCAGCAGCAGCATTGGATGTCGGAGTGGGATCACTATCAGATCCTGAGGGTTTGGATGGTCTAGCGCACTTTCTTGAGCATCTTCTGTTTATGGGCACAGAGAAGTACCCCGATGAGGCGGAGTTTACCGAGTACCTTTATAGCCGTGGTGGTAATAGAAATGCCTACACCGAGTACGATCGCACTAACTATTTTTTCTCAGTTAATTGGATGCACCTCAAGGGAGCTCTTGATCGGTTTTCGCAGTTCTTTGTCGCTCCTCTTTTTTCTGAAAGCGTTGTGGAGCGTGAAGTCATGGCAATAAATAGTGAGAGCACACTCTACTTGAAAAGAGACAATTGTAGGTTCTCTATGGTCCTCAGACATCTCTGTAATCCGAACCACCCTTATCATAAATACCGTGTGGGAAACTACGAGACGCTGGGCAGTGGTCCGAGGGAACGAGGAATTGACATACGACAGCGCCTCATCGACTTCTACAAAACCCACTACACTTCTAGCATCATGAAGCTAGCAATTGTGGGACGTGAAGATTTGGATACACTTCAGCAGTGGGCCTACGAGTTCTTCGGTAAAGTACCTGACACTCACCCTGAGTTAGCTTCCACTCCTCCATTTTACGCTGATATAAGTGTGCTGAGACCCAAGGAGGAGCTTGAGAAACTCACTAAGGTAGAGCCGGTTATAGATTCTAATATTGCCCGCTTTATATTTGTTATTCCCGATCAGTCTCCGTTTTATGACACTCAACCGTACAAGTACTACGCACACTTGTTGTCCCGCGAATCTGAAGGATCTTTAGGGTACTATCTGAAAACTAAGAAATGGATAACTTCATTAACGTGCACTCGTGATTATACTTTCCAAGGAGCTGATTCGCTTCGTGTAAATGCAGCCCTCACCGATGAAGGGATCAATCACTGGCACGATGTAGCTGAGGCGTTGTTCACTTATATCAAGATGGTACGTGATGCTGGTCCTCAGCAATGGATATTCGATGAAATAATGCGTGCAGAAAAAGCATCTTTCCTGTACCGCCAAAAAAGCAGCTACATAATGTGGTTCGCTGGTGAACTTGCGAAGACGATGCAATTTCCTGTCCCCAGAGAGCGCATCTTGGATTGGGATGTTCCCACGAAGTATAACGAAGATTTGATCTGTGACTTTGGTAAATACCTAGTCCCAGAGAATATGTGGGCACTAATGGCGAGCAAATCCTTCACTGATTTGGAGAACACTGAGCCCTGGAGCGGTGCGAAATATACCGTTTCGTCCATACCTCCTATTGAAATTTCCGACCAGCTTATCAAAGAAGGCATTTTCCATTTACCTCGTGTAAATGACTTTTTGCCTGAGAAGTTTGATCTTGTTCGTGAGACTAGTAACCCACCTCCGGCACCGCAAAACCGACCTCGACTATTAATTGACAACAAGGGACTCCGCCTGTGGCACAAACTTGACGATACTTTCAAAGTTCCTAAAGCTAACATTTTTGTTAAGCTTATTTGGTCTGACATTAATAGCACTTTGTTGAATAGCGAAGTCGCTGAGCTGTTTGTATCCCTGATTGAGGATAAGCTATCCGACTATGCCGACTATGCAGCTGTTGCAGGAGTAAGTTCACATATAACCGATAAAAACGATGGATTTCAACTTGAAGTTCAAGGATTCAGCGAGAAGCTCGATAAGCTCCTTGAAATTGTTCTCAGAACTTTCTGTGAGGCCGACATCAATGCTGAGCGATTTGAAGTCATCAAAGAAAAAGAAATGCGGTGGCTTAATAGCCGCTTATTGGCTGAACCTAAACTGCAGATGTGGACAAATGTGAATTTATTAATCTCTGAACATGCATACAGTGTGGAATTAGCCATTGAAAAGTTGAAAGATATTCAATTTAAGGATATTGACAAGCTTACGCAGAAGATGCGTAGTGATGGAATGGGCATCGAGATGCTTGTAGTAGGAAATTTAAACTCTAATCAAGCGCGAAGATCTGCAGAGCTGGTTAAATCGATCACACCCAAGATTTCTGATATTTCAACTAGTTTCAATGCCACTGATCACGTTCACCCCACAACTTATGTATACGGTCCTGGCATGGAGTTTTACTATGAAACTACACTTAAAGACCCAGAAAATGTGAATTCATTTTTCTGTGCTTCTTATATGTTCGGTGAAGAGAAAACAGTCGAGCTTTCGGCAATGTCGTCACTTTTCGTACAAATGTTGAAGGCAATCGTGTTTGAACAACTTCGTACTAAAGAGCAACTAGGATATAGCGTCAGCTCATTCAAGCAAGAGCTTCCTGCTTCTGACATATTTTTGATTTATTGTGCGAGTGAGTACCCCACTCATTTACTAGAAGCACGGGTTGAAAACTTCATTGTCAATGTGGCACATCCATTTCTTCTTAACATGAGCAAGGAGGAATTTCAGAAGTACGTTGATGCAACTGTTGATGACTTGCTTAAAAGCTTCAAAAATTTGGAGGAAGAGGCCTCATTTTACTGGAGTGAGTGTAATAAGGGCACATATGACTTCAGTATCAAGCAGCGCATGGCCCAGGCTGTTTCGAACTTCTCACAGTCAGAGGTCGTGGAAGCTTTTGATAAATTCTTCTTAAATAAGAAAACGCGCCGAAGATTAGCACTGCATTTGAAGGCAAAGAAGCAAACACAAGATGAATCTAAGGTGGAGTCGATTATGTCTCAGACACCTGATTATTCTGGCCCAATAGGTACAAAGATCGATAACCTCGATAAGTACTATTCCTCCGTCCGACTGGGTCCGCGTCCTGAACCAGTAGAAAGCCTGAAAACTTTCGAAGCCTACGAACAAAAATAAAAGTAAAATATATATATGTGTGTTTTCACTGGTATGCAATTATTTTTCTGTATAAATATATCGGTCGTTACTGTTGATGAATGCAATTTACAGATTGTAGGCTTGTGCAATGTTGTTAGCCAGCACAACAGCAGCGATTCGTTTTCTGGTTGTTCTCACAGTGACCTTGTAATTGTGACGATCAGTATCTGGCTGCACCATAATGAGGGTACCAAACATGCCACCAGAAGATGTGTGAATAATTCCCGCTCCAAAAACGCCCGGGAGGTGAGCGCCTTCAACCAAACCGTACTGCATTCCTTTTAATATAACTGAATCACTTTCCCTGTTCTTTTGAGCAGTAGAAGTACTAGAATTGCGGAAACTCTTCTGGAACTCGAGCTGGGGACCGAGCTGCTCCCAGCGTTGCTGGAATTCCGCGCTGGTAACCACTGAAGGCGTCATGAACCTTTCTAGTACAATTGGGAGTTTCAAGCCGATCTCCATCAAGGATCCAGCCAGGAAAGTGATACGACATGTAGGAGTCAATGCGAAAGGCTGCTTAGCGTCACAGTGTACCAGGTATTCAAATGCCTGGCCCCCGTACAGCGTGGAACCAGAATTGCGAGGAGACTCGAGGCGGATGTCGAGCACATCACTGCTCATAGGGTTATTTAGCTGCACCATTAAACTGTTGACATTGAAAGTGGAGATGTTTTTCAAATAGAGCTTCACAAAGCCCTTGCTAGAAGTGAACTCGTAACGACAGCCCACTTGAATTATAGCGTCCTGATAAAGTACCGCCTCTGAGTGCGTGAGCATACGCTTGAAGCCAAACTCCCAATTCGAACTTAGAGGGAACTTGTTGGTTCCAGTGCCTTGAGAAGTAATTGCTTGAGTTGCGGACTGGGCCGTTCCCTGGGCGGTTAAAGGCTGGCGACTCATGCTCTGGCCGGTTGGGTGGGGTGAGACGAACTTTCCACTGCCACCAGTGGCGTGAGGAACAAATCCACCTCCATTCGAGCCCACTGTTGAGGTACTTTTCATCCTAACTGGTTCGGGTCGCAATGCAGGCTGCGTGAAGCTGGTAATCTGAGGACGCAGAGCCTTGGTGAACAGGTTTTTGCTACTGTCCTCGCCGAAGGGAGGCATTGGCTCTAGCATAATCGGTAGTAACTCTTGGTTTTCTGGCTTGAGGAGAAGTAGAAACTCGTTAGCGCGCTGCTGAGTCTCTATGTGGGGTGAGTTTCTATATACATGCAGGGTTTCGTACACTGCGGAACGCAGCGGTGGATACCTCGCGGCAAGTTTGGTGTAGGCGGTGAACATCATGATTTTAGTTGCCCACGAGGTCGAGTTTATACGGTCCTGTAGCGCGACAAAGAGGTCGAGTGGGTCCCCGGTATATAGCGAAGAGTATTCACCCAGCACAAATGCGGCCACTTTAACCAGGGACTCCGACTGGTATGGGCTCTTTTTTGAAGTTATAGCATCATAGACGCGCGACACCGCATATGCATGCAGAGCCTGGTTGTTCACCACAACCTGAATTAGTCTTTGCCAGATTTCTTCACCGGCGTAGGCACCACCTACGACCAGCAAGGACAATGAGGTATCAAAATACCATTCATGAGAGGTCGCGAATCGTTCAATAAGCCCAGCCAACCGCGCAACCATCTGCGGTCTGATCTGGAGATCCGATACGTTCAATATGTTGAGCAGCTCTGCCGCAACGTTCTCCACACTCTCGCTATCTACCAAAGTATAAAGTGTATCGATAGCCTGGCGACGCACAGAGATGTCGCGGTCTTTCACCAGCCTCATAACCTGAGCAAGCAGCTCATTATCAGGCAGACCCGGCTGGGGGGTTGGGAAAGACTGCAGCGCTTGCAGTGCGGCATATCTGAGAGTAATGTCTCTATCACTGAGGAAGTCCTTAGTGAGTCCTAGCGCTGCCAAAGAAAGATCATAATCCCAATCGGAGAGCTGAAGCTTATTGGCCAGGCTCAAAGCCTCGAAAAATACGAAAGACTTGGCATTGTAGCCAGAAGGGCGTTTATGATGATGGCGATGATGATGACGATTAGAGGAAGAGGAGACTTGGTTGGTCTTACCCTTCGGGTTCAGATCTTTTGTGAGACCCTCAACGCAGGCCAACAGAACCGGTGCAATTGCCCTTCTGAGATCATAGAGATGTGATTCAGGCACTGGAAGCAACAAAAGAAGCCGACAGAGCTTCGCAACCAGCCAGGGAGCGGGGTTACCGTAGTAGACATAGTTCTGGGAGCCATCAACGTCTTCCTCGAACACATCACTAAGTTTGTGAGAAACAATACTGATAGTCATTTCTCCAAATGAGTCAGGCGCGATCTTGGCGATCTGGATAAGCAGTGACACCACCGAGGTTGAGACACCCAGGCTGGACCCTGAAAGAATGGCGCATACACGCTCTACACGGCTTTGCCACTCCTCCATATCTTCCAAAAACAGCTGAGGCTGTCCCTTGAAGAAGTGGGTGTAGGTCAAAGCTGCCTTTTTGGCTACTGCGGAGCTGCTGGTGGGACTTACCATGAGCTGGTAAACCAGGTCCACCAGAGAGCGTTTTATGGGGACCTTAGCGTCCCATGTAGACATATAGTTGAGAGCAACTGAAGTGAGGCTTTCTTTAGGCGAGCGGAGATCCTCCACGAGCTGGGGCTCCATTGTTTCGTACAGATCGGGACGCGAGTCGAACAGCAAGCTCAAAGCAAGGTAACCAACCTGCTTCTCGGCAAACTTGGGCATGCGAACCAACGCAAGCATCTCGCTGGTTCCGATATCGACATCATAACCCAAAATATAGATGTAAAGTAGCTTAGAAACGACCTTTCGATGCTCGTAGCCATTCTTCGCCTTGGGTCCCAGATCACGGCCTCCATCCTTGGCCGAAGCGAGTTTTTTGCGCAATGCAGCTAATTCAGCCTGCACACGCTCTTTTTCGGCCTCGGCGGTAGCGCTGGAGCGCAAATCCGCTATGAACTGGGAGAGACCTTTTATTTGTGTCGCCATGGTGAGGGCTAGGTTTAGTCCACAGGCCCGAAGCGCACAGATAAATCCCGTGTCGATCGTTATTATAATAACATTGTGAGGTTTCAAAGTTTAGGTTCCAGGTTGAAGAAAGCCGAGACAGAGACTTGCTAGAATTTTAATAGAAATAAAATATAAGAATTCGAGAAGTGAGGTCTATATAGCCATTATTTTGGTCTTATTACTTCCACGTAGAAGGATCGAGAGCGGTTTTGACGCGTTTTGAAGCTCAGTGCTGGTTACGAATACATGAATCTACAAAATTAGGGACCAATTCTATAAACTCGAAAATGAACATGAGATATATATTCGGAATAGATCATATCTAGATAGGCGCTTACGTATCTGTATTCCTCTTACATTGGTCAGATTATGTTACGTTCCCGATGTATGCATAATAAGACCCAACCCTAAACATGCGGAGAAGAACCTCGCCTGCATGTATAGAAACAATCCCTCGAAAATGCCTGATTCGTGAGACACTCGAAATATATATCGAAATATATAATTGTATAAACTTATCTAACGTACACTCAGTAGATAACGAAACGAAACAATAAATATATGCACCACAAAAATATAGTGTGACTATCTTATGAACCTAATTGGTAAGCCGTTACCACCAATAACAAGCGTAAGGGTGTTGCGTTGTTTCAACTTGAGAGGGAAATTAGGACCCTGCTCGATAAATCTGTACTGCAATGCCAGTTTGACTATCGTCAAGTATAATTCTGTGAGGGCAAACTGCTGACCCAAGCAAATACGCGGGCCACCATTGAACGGAAGATATCCCCAAGTATACATGGCACTATTGCGATCTTTGTTATTATCAGCATCCCACCGTTCTGGTTTAAACTCATCAGCATCAGGACCATAAATGCCCTTGTCACGATGCATTACATACACAGAATAGTTGACAGCAGTACCTTTGGGCACAAATACCGGCTGGTCCTCATTTGGGCCACCACCTCGGGGGAGAGTAGTATCTTTAGCAGCAGTTCTTACATTGAATGGAACAACTGGATGCAAACGCAGAACTTCTTTGATGAACATTTGTAAGTATTTGAGTCGACGTAGGCTCTCGTACGTGATCTGCTCGTCCCCATCTTCAGGAGCGAACATGCCAAGCACCTCATCCCTACATTTCTTCCAGGTATCAGGAAGTAACGCGAAGTAGTAGAATGCGAAAGACAAAGTAGATGCGGTAGTATCCCTACCAGCAATGAGGATATTGAAGCATTGATCTCTAATAGCAACGGGGTCCCTGGTCTCTTTTGCTAGCTCATAGCTAAAGACATAGTCGTCACTGCCAACAGTATTCTTGATTTCATCATCTGCGGTACTCTGTAGGGCACGATCGACGTAAAAGTCGATGAAGGCATGAGAAGCGTCAAGATGCTTTTCGAACCCAGGCTGAATGAACCTGAGTAATCCATACATGGAGTTGAGCACAATGCGTTTCATGGCATAGTCGTTCAAATAGGTGTATGACTCCACAAAATCAGCTGCATAGACCCGCTTTCCTTCCTTGGTAGTCACAAAAGAGCCTCTATTTGAACCATTGGAGTCCTTAACACCGGAGAACTTGAGCGAATTCACCGATTCTCCAAACAAGAACTCAGTTGCGGTATCCATGGTAAGCATATGAAACATAGGCACCATATTGACCAAGCCATGCTGCTGATCAATTGAGTTGATTAGCTCACCAACATGAGCCAGGATGTGTTCAAGGCGGCTCACCTGTTCTTTACTGAACTGGGGGCGCAACATGGCCCGCGAGTGTTTCCATACTTCGCCATCCTGAGTAAAAATACCAGAACCAATGACCGGAATCATATGGTATGCACGCTCAGCAAAACTGAAGTCCTTGAACTTAGTTGCTAAAACAGCCTTCAAATTCTCAGGATCCTGAGTCACAATGATCCACTTGAAGGTTGATTCCTGCAAAAAAGTGCGCTTGGTAAGCTTATTTTCGTTCACAAAATCCACCAAACGTTCCTGAATCATTGCCTTGATGAGATTATAGGTGAGCGGAATACCCAGTGGGATGCTGCGTTTCACAAAGAGCATTCCTGTTTTGTGTTTTCTCGCGCTTAGCCTGTATATGACGTAGGGGTAGATGAAGTCTACATAGACCCATAATGCTGCAAGAATTGTAACAATTTCGAAGAACATAGTAAAGCGAGTAAGAATTGTCTCGATATCAGGTTTCAAAATAATAGTCAAATTGTGTTCGAGGGAATAAATTTCTGATACGAGATCTAGCTGCCAATATGTGCGAGCTAACTGGGGTAACGGTAATTAGCGGTAAGGGTGTATGCACCTTTCCCCCTCAACGAGGACAACAATAATACGGTGTTTCGCGCGGGTACTCAATAATAGCTTATAGGTGCAGAGGATCTAAGATTATTCATTAATTTTATTGGAAAATGAAATTGTGTGTAATGAACAGAACAAGTTTACTCTAAAAGTTTTTATAGATAAAAAAAATAGATGATTATTTATGAGCTGATCTGCCGAGGAAACATACATGTGAACCCAACCCATCCAACCCAGGCCAGCACGCATAAACCACTTAAGCGATACCTGTACGATGAAAAGGGCATCTGTGTTATACTTTCGACGTATTATCATTCAAAAAAACAGCCAATATATAAACTTATACATAGATCTGCATCATTATTTTAAATATCAATACTTACTCAAACTGGAAGTTCTCTACTGACGTGCGCATCGACACAGTGCGGGCTCCTGGATTGACAGTTAGTACGGAGAAGCCATCATGAGGCAATGAAACACACAGCACATCGTCTACAATAGCTGCTCTTCCCTCCGACGATGAGGGTAAAAGCAACACGTTCGGAGCTACACCATCAATTTTAGCCAGACTGAGCTTTGGAAGATCCACATTAGTGGTAGGCGGTGGTGGGTAAACCGGGTAAAGACGCTGTTGTCGGAGGATCTGCTTGCAAGCAGACTCAAATGTAATATCCATATCGCTGATCACGCCTACATTCACCGCTGCAAATGCCGCCTCATCCAAGCAAAATGTACAGGGGTTTGATACGCTAGCAACTGTATTGCCCAACTGAGAGTTACCCGATTGGGAGCCCAATTCCAAGGGAGGTTGAGGGAACAAAGGGTCGGTAGTTAAAGAGTCACTGGCAGAGGGCACCACTACGTACGGGATATGCTTGCGCTTTGAGTAGTTTCCGAGTACATCAAGCACCGGCTTCGTTTCAGCGATCTTTGAGCTGACTGGACCCAAAATTACTGCCGCTCCAGCGTCAATTTCCTGGATGCGGGCCAAAAAGGTATTAAGATTAGAGGCATTTTGGGGTCCAGCAATGCACCCAATTCGCAGCACGCTGTCTCCTCGTAGCGACTTGACGCTGGCGACCGGCACCGGCGGTAAGTCGATGATCTCATTAACGATGAACTCCTCGCCCTTAGGGTTCTTTCCATTTAGGGCAACGATTGCACCCTCAAATAATCCTCGCTTGTATTCAGGGTGCACAGCTGAGAAATTCAGCGGCACAGTGCCATTTCCCAACCTTTTGGGAGCCTGCAGAAGCCACGATCGGTCTCTTCCTTGGCTCTGGTAAACCTCTTCAGGGTTATGAACCACAGACTCGTTGCCCTCAGTCAAATCGTCGTCCTCAGCTTTGAAAAGCCTGCCAACTACGTAAACTGGTGACTGGTTGATGAGGTGCGCGCTGGTAATTTCGGACTTGGCGATGCCCTTGGTGGAGCTCACCTTATTAAGCACACTCTCGATCTCCTGGTCGAGTTCCGCGCTGATATCGGGAATTTGTTGGTTGAAAGGACGAGAAGCGTACGCCTGGAGGTTTGTGTTGAGCATGAAACTGGCCGACGACGCGTTAGAGGGAGCAGCCAAGGGCTGCGCATTGAATTTCGATACAGAATTAACACCTCTCAACTCAAGAGCTGGCGAATTCTGATCTATAGTACCCAAACTGCGGTTGAAATTCTGGTTGAGCGCATTAGAACGGAGTTTGGGACGAGTTTTCAGCCTCGCAGGGCTTTTCTGGAGATGCTCCTGGAAAGCATCGAGCGCAGCACCCTCCGGTTTAGACGCACCGGTTTTGATGGAAAATGCCTCCCATTCAGCAAAAAGATCCTGCTTAGAGGTAGCAACCGAGGTCGCGAGCGTGTTTAATCGCTCTAGCGCCTGCGCGTCCACATCGGGGAAGTATGGATCCATGTGCCTAACCCTGAACACTCGCGCGCGTCTTTAATTACATGCATAAACACGTAGTGAGAGGCAGCATGCATATTTTCAAACATGCACGCACAGATGGATATAATATACACGCGTAGATATAATATATACGCACTTGGTGCAGTAATGACCAATCTACTCATATCCTAGTTTATACTACTCCGTCCGACTCAATCTCTACAGTGAGTCCTTAGATCTCACTATCTAGATCTCACCATCGCCCAATGCCAATATAAACACATAGTAATTCCAAAATAACCGACACCTGTACTAACACCCCAAACAAATATACCAACCATGCCTGTCGAACCTTCTGTTCTTGATCAAGTTTATGCTGAATGCCGCAAGGAGCCTCCCACGGGTACGCTCAATTACATGCTTGCTGTACGCAATAACCACCCCTACAAAGAATATATGGATCCCCAAAAAGTTTTCGAGATGGTCGAGGAGGTGTTTTGGAAAGAACTTTACAAGCGCAGAAGCTTCCCCTTTCTTTTGACTTCGGAAGTTTATGACCGGGTTGTGGAGCTGTACCCCATGATGGCCAAAGTCGAAGGAAGCGAAAGCCTTGTTAGTGACTTGTGGTACAAAAAATTGGGAATACTCTATTCCGATTAAGGTAGCGCACCCCCAAAACACAAACGAGTTAACATACACCACATAATTAAGTATCAATTGAAGTTGCATTTACTAATATATACATACGATCGGTAAAACCGGTACTAGAATAAATAACCGCTAAATTACTCGGGCTTCTCAGAAGACTCAGAAGCAGCAGGCTTCTCGGAAGACTCGGTAGGCTTCTCAGAAGACTCAGAGGCAGCAGGCTTCTCAGAAGACTCAGCAGAGTCCTCAGTGCGCTGTCTCTTGCCCTCGTTGTTAGCATCGGAGCGCTTGCGCTTGTTGAAACCGCGCTTACCGTGGTTCCTCTGCTGCTGACCCTTCTTCTTGAGCTCCTGGTAGGCGTTGAACTTGGGCTTGCGCTTGCCATTAGCCTGGTCAGCGAAGTTGTGCTGCTCGGCCTTCATGGTAACGTAGGCCTGCTTGGACAAAACCAAGAGCTCGTTGTCGCCGAATTTAGGCTTGGGATCAAGCTCAACGAACTTCTTAGCGTCGTCCAAGTTCTTGAACTCAGCAAAGACGCTCTCCTTGAACTCACCCTCGTCGGTGCGGCGCAGACGGACCTGGTTGGTCTCACCAAACTGCTGGAAGAATTTCTCAATGTCGAATTGCGAGGTGGGGGTCTCCTTTCCGAATCCCTTGGCGTAAACAGTGCGAGCGAATCTCGACTTGTTCTCCTCAGCAGCAGGAATCTTGAGCGGGGTGCGACGACGCACGAGCTCGTTGTCCTCGCTGACCTCAAGCAAATCCTTGCTCTCCTTGATGGCATTCACGACCTCCTCGAGGGGCTCGAAGCGACGCATACGCTTGAACGAGTGGATAGTCTTGATGGGCACCCATCCAGCATTTTTCTTGGTCTCCTTGTACAAAAATTTGTCAAAGGGAAGGTTGTTATCGCTGAAATAGAACTCGACCTGCTTCAAAATCTCCTGGTGGTCGTTGCTGGTGGGAAGCACCGAGGGGTCGCTCTTCACTTCGGTCATATTTATGCAGGATAAATAAATTAATTTTTCACAAACTACTATATTTTTGTGTGATTAGTAACCCTTTCCTCTGCTGGGCAGAAAGGTTGACTACGCATGGAAGTGAAGAATGGCGGAAAATTGCAGTAATATGCGACATGCAAAAAATCAGAAATTACAAGAGATAAATCGTATAGTTATTTATAACCAGAAATTTAGTACTTCTTTCAGCTACATATTGCACAAGATTCAAAGTCCTGGTTCATTGCTCTTAGTATTGTAGTAGAATTACCAACTGAACGCTCTAAATATTCGTGAATCAATAAACAATCACGAAAAACTTACTTTGAAAACTTTAGCTATTACGATGTGGTGTTGATCCTGATCTCTAAGCTGTGTAGATAGTCGTGCACTACTTACTCTTTTCGGTATCGGCTATCCGCTTAGAACAGCACCATATGCTATGATCACGTGCTATATATTCCACCCCAGGACAATTTTTCCGGCATTGAATAAAGAAAAAGAAAGATGTGTTTTGTGCAGAAATTAAAAATTTTCACTATTTATCTCAAATCAATAATTTTTATCATATTTTAAAAGCTTAGCACCACCACAAATCCGGTCTGCACCCTTTTCGGGGCCACTTACATTCCGATCGCCCGATCGTGCCCAAGGCTAGCTGATTGGCGTGTGACCTAACCCGATTATCAACATCGGCTAAGAAGAACACTGGGGAAATTCATCGTTCATGAAGAATCCTAGCGGCCAGCACCACTACGAACCGGAAGGCATAGACCCATTGTCGAGTGCATCTAATGGGTACGTAGATAGGCCTGTTGACAATTCGTTCAGTCCTGCGTCGCCTAATGGTACCGCTAACGGTGCCCTCAATGGTTCTGTGAATGGAACTGCTAATGGCGCTGCCAGCGCTGCCTCGCCTAATACAGTTCCACCAAACATTAAGATGAACCAACAATACTTGCAAAATAATAATAGTGAAAGTGGATTCCCTTTTCTCGCTACTGCCCCACAGAGCCCAGGGACAGCAGGGAATACCCCACTAGCTACTCCCCAGGGAAGCCGCCCTTCGAGCCCAGTCTCATATGTGCCCCACCAGAGGTTCAAGCTTTCGTCCAGTCGGAGGAACTCGCACCAGAACCTCAATACCCAGCAGCAAGGTGCCCTCCAGAGCCAACTGCAACACCAGCATCACCAGCAACAGCTCCACAGTTCTCACCACACCCCTCAGCAGATCCAGGCGCAGCAGCGACAGTATAAACAGCACATGCACCAGCAAATGCAGCAGCAGCTCCATCAGGGGAGGCGCCATCCGCACCAGTCTGTCCACCACTACTTGAATCCCTTCTCGCGCCGAGGATCTGCTTTTTCTAACCATTCTAACCACTCAGATAATCACAATCAAGCGGTGGCCATTGACACTGACCACCTGCAGCTACCCTCGGCTTCGCTGAGTAAATTGACGCAGCGCACCACGCGCAATTTGCGCCAATGGTACATGCGTCGCAACCGCACTTCTAAGCGCCGCACTGAGCTCGAGAACATGAGAGAGATGGAGCGCAGTCGGATGCTCTTCGCACAGATGTTTGCATTTACTCCCTTAATTATGATTACTGCGTCGGGGTTGCGCCCTGAGGACGCTGACGAGCACAAAGTTCCGGCCATGCTGCAACAGCTGAGCATCATCGTCACCAGTGGCCAGGCTCACCACTACAAAAATTTACTGCGTATACACTTGGAGTACGGAAGTGGCTTGGGAATGGTGAAGTGGGAGGTTTTGAGGGGCTACCGCGACCTGCTCTTTCTTAGAGCTAAGCTGAAGTCGCGAAGCAAGCTCAAGCGCGGACCCAAGCTGCCTAAGCTTCCCAAGCCGAAGCACTTTGGCCTTATTGACAAAAGGTCATTCAAGACAGGCAAGCCTGGACCCTTCGAAGAGCCCGATGATCTTGATTTTGACTCTGATGACGACCTCTCTGATTCCGATGATGACGATGATGTTGATGAAGAACAACAGCGTATTCTCGACCTTGAGGCCAGCATTGAGCGTGCCGAGGCTGATCTTGCCGAAACGGATCCACACCAGGCTGCGCTGACCCCCCATGAGACTGGAGACACAAATACTCAGGATGTCGCATCTGTATCTGGGAACCAGTCCGTTACTGGAAGCATTAGTACCACTACCGGAAACCAGACACCGGTTGGAACTCAAACGCCGGGTGGAACTCAAACATCGGGTGGGACCCAAACGCCGGGTGGAACTCAAACACCAGGTGGAACCTATCGTGTAAACGGTGGTACTCCAGCAAGCCCCACCGGGAACCGCTCTCATGGTCATTCTACATCGGGCCATCATCATCATGTTCACCACCATGCGCGCGCACACCGCCCCGGTGAGATTGAGAGCTTGACTGGTAAGGCTAAGAAGTCGTTGGATAACCGAATCAGATTTGCCAAGGCGGTGGAAGCCTGGCTCAACCGCGTGAAAGAGATGTATATGCTGCGCTCGGACAGCAACGATTTGTTCAAGTTCTTCGAAATGAGCCATCTTAGCTTGAAACTCGCGCCAGAGTACCAGTTTCATGGTAAGGAGGGCCACATGTTCATTCGTTCGCGGGCCTCCGATATGGGCTGGCGTGTGAACCACTTGCAAATCCACGACTTTCATGAGATGGTCCACCGCCATACGAAAAAATGGGTACTCATCAGGGACTCATTTATCGTGATTGTGGATCACATTTACAGTACTCTAATTCGGGAGGTATTCTTGGTGGATTCTTCCTTTGATGTCAAGCACGTCGAACTGCCTAACTCCTTGTTTTCTACCATCACTAATAGCGGGGAGCAATCTCAGAATCATTTGACCGAGCAGAATCTTGAAGATTACAATCGAAAGGGCTCTGAGGGATTCCCTGAAGGGTTCGAGGCCATCGAAATGGATGACCAACAGGCTGAGACCGACGTGCCTAGCACTCTTCGCAAGGATAGCGGCGCCAAATCAGTATTTTTGCATTTAGAGAACAATGAGCGTGAACTCAAATTGGCTACCCGTACCGATCGTGAGCTGCGAAGGTGGCAGGCGGGTATTCTGCAGATGCAAATGAAGACACCCTGGTCCAAACAGAACAGATTCGAATCTTTCGCTCCTGTGCGCAAAAACGTGTTTGGCCAATGGTTTGTCGATGCGAGAGACTATTTCTGGGTACTTAGCGATGCGCTGGAGAATGCTAGAGATACTATTTACATTCTAGATTGGTGGCTCAGTCCTGAGCTTTACCTCCGTCGCCCTCCTGAAGGAAACCAGAAGTGGCGTTTGGACCGTATTCTCAAGCGCAAGGCCGAGCAGGGTGTTAAGATTTTCGTTATTGTGTATCGAAATGTGAACCAAGCCATCCCGATCGATTCCTTGTGGACAAAGCACTCGCTTCTAGACTTACACGAGAATATTCATGTCATGCGTTCGCCCAATCAACTGAAAAAGAAAGGTGCATTGTTCTGGTCTCATCACGAGAAGTTATGTGTAATCGATAGTACTATTGCTTTCAATGGTGGTGTCGATATGTGCTTTGGTAGATGGGACACCTGGGAACATACACTTATCGATGATGCTCCCAGACCTTTCTTACCCTCAGATCCCACAGAGGACGAATGGAAGTATGAGAAGACGCAGTTGTTCCCCGGTAAAGAATACAACAATGCCCGTGTCCGTGATTTCTTCGAGCTTAATAAACCGTGGGAGGAGAGCCAAGACCGCAACAGCTTACCTCGCATGCCTTGGCATGATGTGCATCAGATGGTATTGGGCCAGCCTGCGCGTGATTTCTCTCGTCATTTCATTCAGCGCTGGAACTATGTTATCCGCCAGAAGCTGCCTTCTCGTCGCACGCCCTTCTTGCTACCTCCACCAGACTTTACTGCTGAAGAACTAGAGCGTTTGCAATTGTCTGGTACCTGCGAGTACCAGGTCTTGCGAAGCTCCGGCGAGTGGAGTCTGGGTTTGAAGAAACACGAGCAGAGTATCCAAAATGCATACTTGAAGCTCATCGAAGAGAGTGAGCACTTCGTGTATATTGAGAACCAGTTTTTCTGTACAAGCACTGAGGTTGATGGCGTGAAACTTGAAAACGAAATTGGAAATGCTCTGGTTCAGCGTATCGTGCGAGCTCATGAGAATGGTGAGAACTGGAAGGCGTTCATCACTATCCCATTAATGCCAGGTTATGAGGGAGAAATTGACAGTGATAAGTCCAGTTCGGTGCGTATCATTTGCCAATGTCAGTATAACTCAATCTCTCGTGGTCCTCGCTCGATCTTTTATCGATTGGAGCAGATGGGTATTAGGCCTGATCAGTACATTAACTTCATGAGTCTGCGCAAGTGGGGCAAGTTCGGCGAAAATAATGAAGGCCGACTCACAACCGAGATCTTATACATTCATGCCAAGACAATGATTGTGGATGACCGTGCCGCTATCATTGGTAGCGCTAATATCAATGAGCGTTCGATGCGTGGTGTACGTGATAGTGAGGTTGCTGTTTGCGTGCGTGATACTAATGTTGTGGAAAGCACTATGGGCGGCAAGCCCTACAAGGTTGGAAAGTTCGCCCACACATTGCGAATGCGTTTGATGCGCGAGCATCTTGGTGTAGATATTGACAAACTTGATGTTGTTGAGCGTTTCATGTCGGCCTTGGATGCCACTGCCAAACAGGTGAAGAAGCAAGCCCAAAACAGAGGTCCTAGCAGTCCAGTCAACCCACCGAGACCTCATTTCGGTGAGCGCACACGCATTGAGCCTGAACAGGATCCAGCAGCTATGGCAGCTCTCAAGGATGTCACTGGTTCTGCGCCTGTGATGGAGGATTTCCCTACTTGGCTCTATCCTGAGCTGCACTCGTTCAATTGGTACGCTGGTACTAATGTGAACAAGGGTGTCCGTGATCACAAGAAGTTGAGCCATGACTCTCGTCTGTTCCAAAACGCTGAGCACAATGTGGACGTTAATGGCGATGGTTACGATCATTGGACAAAACGACTGGAGCAGGAGCAACAAGTACAGATGCGCCAGATGCAGGCTGCAAAGCCTGACATTGAGACGGAGCAGGAAGCGCGCAGTATTATGAATGCTCTTCTCAAGGACCGTTCGATCACAAGTAAGGATCAGTTCAAACGGGTGTTTTACGCACGCCTGTCCAAGCAGGATATTTTGCGTCCTGTTAAGCGTGCTGCAGATTTACCTCACCCCCACGTTGATGAAGATGGTATGCGTGCCGTGAACTGCGAGACCATTCCTGTTGACCCTTGGAACTTTTCTGATCCTCTTGACGATAAGTTTGTGCAGGATATCTACCTCGCCATTGCTGAGCGCAACACGATTATTTTCCGTATGGTTTTCCGATGCCAGCCCGATGATGAAGTTGAGACCTGGAAGGACTACAAGACCTATGTCGCACACATGGAGCGTTTCTACGAAAAGCAGAGAGAGGATGGAGGTCCTGATGCATTACGCAAGACAGGCCAGCACCAGCCTGAGCGTGTTAATAAATTGGTGCTCTCGGGTGCCATTAAGATGGCTGATCCCAAGGTTATTGATACCCAGATCAAGAATGCTTCTAGACATGAGCGCTCCAATGTTTCCACTGCTGCAGCTAGTCTCTTGAGTAATGAGCACCGGAGCAAGAAGCAGAGCGGTACACTGGACAAAGAACCAGTTGAAGAGGACTTTGATCGCCAAGAGTATGCTGGTCTGTCTACTGAAGAGCGATTGGAACGTGAAATGGAGCGTTTAGGCATTAACAGAAGCAAGCATAGCGACTCTCCAATGCACAAGACGAACTCGCTTCCCAACATCAACAAGATTCCCAATTCGCCAAAAAGCACTCAGGCAGAGAGTAATGTCACTCCAGTGGCCACTACTAATACAGAGAACCAGTCCACCGAAGGAGGAGGCACTCTCAAGGTTCCTGAGTCGGAGGTGCCCGGAACGAGCGCAGAGGCTTCTATAGAGGGCCAGACCGATATGGAGACTTCTGGATTCCAGCCTGCGCGTAAGTGGGGTCACTTCGATCACGTTTTGGATGCCCAGGTTGCGGAAGATATTCTGCAAGGTATCACCGGTCACTTGGTTGTTTTCCCTACCGAGTGGTTGAATAGAGAGCTTGACTCGGGTAACTGGAGCTTCCAGCTCGACAGGATGGCTCCTTTGGAGATCTACGATTGATTCCGGGAGGACCGATCATATTTGTAATTATACACACATACATAGATATATATAGATATAATTGTTTGCATTCTAATTTAGTAGTATTATTCTATATTCACTAAAGAAAAATTCGATGTGCTCCCGTTCATTCGCTACCTGCAAGTAAAGTGCGTGCTTGGTAGACGTGGAGTAGTACGCTTGGGTTAGATGTGCACATGCGGTAATCATATACCCACGTCTGAGCATTTGCCCCAACCCCATGCACTGCCAGCGCTGTAGACTGCCGATTAGCGTGCACAAGTCGCTATCGCAGCTGAATGCTTCTCAGCAGCAGCTATTTTACAAGGATGATCTCAATCACAAGCAGACAATTCATGGGAATCCTACTGACGATGCCAGCTTCATTGTTTTGACCGAAACACTGAACCCACTCATGCGCACCGAGCCCAATGTGCCACGCAGCCCTGCAGCAACCTCAATGAGCAAGGAAACTGAGGGAATTGAGCGACTATTCAACTATATATCGGGAAAAACCGACTTGGATCTACCACTATGCCAGGAATGCGCGGATTCGGTGCGCCAGGGCCTTAAGGTCGAGTACCAGGAGTGCTGCAAGGAGCGCGATGCCTACATTACGCTTTTAAACAAGGTGAAAGACGAGCCAATGGCAGGAAGCGTTGAAGTGGACGATCTTGAGAGGAGAATAGGCGATTTAGAAGGTGAAGTTCAGAGTGCGCTAATAGACCTTACCAAAGCGGAAAATGAGCTAAAGGAAGCCCAGAAGGAGCACTCGCAGGCGCAATCAGAGCAACAGAAACTCAATGTAGAGCACTCAGAAGTGTACAAGTCGCGCAACCAGCTCGAGCAGCAGGTTCTTTCCCAGGCTGTGGAGACAAGGCGACTGGAGGCGCTCGCAGAGTACCAAGAAAGCCAGCTCCGACGATTGCAGGCGACAAATGTGTATAATGATGTGTTCTGCATTGGAAGCGAGGGAAAATTCGGCACAATTAATGGACTGCGACTGGGAAGGCTCAGTGATGATAAAGTTGAGTGGAGCGAAATTAACGCTGCTTGGGGCCAGGCTTTGCTGATGCTGTCTACACTGGTGTCCAAATTGGAAATTAAGATACCGGAATACCGGTTGAAACCTTTGGGGTCAATGAGCAGAATCGAAAAACTCGATTTGCATCCCGAAACAGGAGACGTGGTGAAAAGCACAAGCTTGGATTTGTACTCCAGCGACTACTCGTTTGAACGATTCCTCTATCCCAAGCGCATGGATGCTGCTATGACTGCGTTCCTTGATGTTCTCAACCGAGTGGGTCAGCACGTCGAAATGAGCGACCAAACCTTGCGTTTGCCTTACGCCATTGAGGGCGACAAGATCGGCAGCGTGCGGTTATCATTGAGTTCCTCAAACGAAACTTGGACAGCAGCATGTCGCTACATTCTGACGAACCTGAAGTGGATTATGGCCTATGCAATCACTCATTGAGGAGTCAATATATCCGCAGTGGGGGAGTAATTTATGATTATTATTACTCGTATTTATTATTTATTATTATATTATATTAGCTATCAAATAAAAGTACACGTAGAGTGCATTGATATAGAAAAAATTTTTACAATTCGTTTTCGTTTTTTCTATAAATTATCATTTGAGAGCTTAGAGCTCATTGTTGGCGGATTACCCGGTGCGTAAATGTATGCATGTATATAATGGATACTTAACCTTATTTGGCATAGCCATGAAGCAGCAGCATACATACATATGTATTCCTACGGTGGGCAAATTAGCCCTTGCCCACGATGGCAAATCTCATATTAATTTTGAATGAGCTAGCCAGCGGCCTGCCCCAAATTGAGCCACAGTTGCTTCTTGAAAAAGTGCAATCGGGCACTGATGGTCTTGCTGATATCGCATATGAAGATACACTTACATTGGCAGCAGAGACTGCCGCTTCATTGGTTACTCATCATCCTAGTTGGTCGATTCTAGCTGGAAGATTGCTGGTGGAACTCATTTACCTTAATACACCTCAAAAATTCAGTGAAATGATTCAATTGAATCGATCCATGCTAAAACCTGAACTGGTGGAGTTTGTGGCAGCTCATGCTGAGCAATTGGACGCTGCTATCGATGAAACACAGGACAGAGACTTTTCATTTTTCGCAATTCGCACGCTGCAGCGCTCTTACTTGTTGAAAAATGAGAGACCACAATACTTGTGGATGCGGGTTGCTTGTGCAATTCACTTCCCTGATCTGGAAAGCGTCTTGGAGACTTACTCACTGATGTCTAAGCGCTACTTCACGCACGCAACTCCAACATTGTTCAATGCTGGACTTTTGAAGGGCCAATTGGCCTCTTGCTTTCTGCTGGGGATGCGCGGTTCATCTGTAGGGGATGTTTTTGATACCCTGAAGGACTGTGCCCTCATTTCCCATTCCGCTGGCGGTATTGGTCTTCATTGCTCAAATATTGGCTCTGTAAGTGACACTGAAGGTGGATTAGTGCCAATGCTGCGGGTGTTCAATAACGCTAGCCGCTATGTAAGTCAGGGCGTCAACAAACGCCCCGGTGCAATTAGCATTACGTTGGAGCCCTGGCACGCTGAGGTTTTCGAGTTCTTAGATCTCAAAAAGAATCACGGAAAAGAAGAATACCGTGCAAGAGATCTATTTTATGCTCTTTGGATACCCGATTTGTTCATGGAGAAAGTTTTGACTAATGAGGACTGGTACCTCTTCTCGCCTACTGCTGCCCCAGGACTCCAGGACTGTTATGGCGCCGCATTC
Organism: Starmerella apicola; assembly: GCA_030572115.1. Classification (NCBI taxonomy): domain Eukaryota; kingdom Fungi; phylum Ascomycota; class Dipodascomycetes; order Dipodascales; family Trichomonascaceae; genus Starmerella; species Starmerella apicola. The sequence goes on along the minus strand of JAJLZH010000004.1, from coordinate 837,580 downwards.
AAGCAGTTATACGAAAGTTATGTGGCTGAAAAACGATACCAAGCAGTAATTCCCGCACGAAAACTCTGGGACCGCATTTTAGAGACGCAAATAGAGACAGGAAACCCTTCTCTGCTGTACAAAGACAGTTGCAACGCTCGCAGCAACCAGCAGAATTTGGGTACAATCAAGTCCTCTAATCTGTGTACTGAGATTGTGGAGTATAGCAGTCAAGACGAGATCGCGGTGTGCAATTTGGCTTCCATTGCATTGCCAGCATTCGTGGTAGAAGGTAAGACATTCGACTACAAAAGGCTACACAAAGTGGCCAAAATTATTACTCGGAACCTGAACAAATGCATTGATCGCACATCCTATCCGCTTCCGGAGTGCGAGCGAAGCAACCTTCGTAATCGGCCTCTTGCAATGGGAGTGCAAGGACTGGCTGATGTGTATTTTATGCTCAAGCTCCCTTTTGACAGCCCAGAAGCTGCGGAAATCAACCGAAAGATCTTCGAGACCATTTACCATGCTGGAATTGAGTCCAGTACGGAACTTGCCAAAGAAATGGGAGAAACTTATCCGAGCTACAGCGGCTCCCCAATGTCTAAAGGTAAGCTTCAGCTTGACTTCTGGCCTGCAATTGATAAACTGCACTGGGACTGGCAGGCATTGCGCCGCAAAGTTGCTGAACACGGCGTTTACAACTCCTTGGTGACAGCAGTCATGCCTACCGCTTCCACTGCTCAGATTCTTGGGTACACTGAGAGCGTTGAACCAATCATGAGCAATATATTCAGCCGAAGAACCATTAGCGGCGAGTTCCAGTTGGTAAACCACTATCTAGTGAAAGAGCTGGAAAGCTTAGGTTTATGGAATGACTTGATGCGCCAAGAGCTGATGGCACACCGAGGCTCAGTGCAGCTGATTGAGCGTATCCCTAGCGACATCAAACGTAGATTCAAGACCGCCTTTGAGCTGAGCATGAAGACGGTGATCCAGCAAAGTACTGACCGTGCACCCTTCATTGACCAGAGCCAGTCCATGAATCTGTTCTTGTCGCGACCCACGACAAAGCAACTGACATCCATGCACTTCTTTGCCTGGAAGCAAGGCCTGAAAACTGGTATCTACTACTTGCGCACCCAGCCTGCCGCAGATCCCATTCCATTCACTATCAACCCCGAAATCAGGGACTCAGCCGAGGCATCACGCATGGCTTCGAGAGAGGCTTCAGCTGATACTAGTTTCGAGAAGAAGCGTAAGAGAGAAGAGCAGATCTGCGACGTCTGCTCTTCATGATGTATATAGAGAGTCGCCAAAATCCTAATTGTATATACCTGTAATATTAAGCGTGTTTTTTCTTTCTTCGATATTAATGGTAAACGGTTGATCTTGATAGAAGTACCGAAGTGATAAACAAATGCGGACTTTAAAAAGATAAATAATATATAAGAGAAAAAAATTAAAATAAAAATTAGAACGATTAGCGCAGAATATAATCAAAATTGCGCTAAGCTTTCAAAATTGCGCTATGCTATATATGCATTTAAGCACCTTTTTCCAGTTGGGTGCAGTACCGATCGAGCTCGTCAGCAATCACGTCAAGTTTATCAGCAGCACGTTCAATGCTATCCAGACTAGTCAGTAAACCCTCCAATTCATTTTTTGCAGCTAGAAACTCTTCGCTCTGGGACTCGAGGTTGTCGGTACTGACGAGCAGCTTGGAGTAGTGTTTAGCATTCTGGTCCAGCGACGACTCGATCTGCTCGACGCGGCTAAGGTACACCTCTGTGTCGTTCTCGAGCGCGATCTGGGACTTCGCTATGGCATGCTCGGACATAGTCAGCCGCCAGTACTGACTAAATTGGGGTTAAAACGCAACAATCTAATGATCTGAAACAGCTATTGCTTGATTTTCCTGGTGTTGTGTGGGTTGGGGGAAGTGACGGCAGAGTGGGCAGGGTTTGGCACTAAACGGTGATGCGGGGAGCTGCAGTTGGGACTTGCGTTGGGACACGCTTGGGACCTGCAAGTTCGGGGTACGGTCACAGTTGGCTATCATCTGTCACAAACCTCACCAGCGTTTCCCATTTTCCGATCGCTAATCCTCCTTCAGTGAGATGCTACCTCGGCTCCAGCCCCCCAAGGGCCGCCCGCCGCCGCAGAAGCTGAAGCTGGATACCCAATTCGCGAAAAAAGAGCCCTCCAGCCAATTTTCGAACGAGGCGATGGCGTCAATGTATCCTCCGACCGCGCCTCCCCCTGGATTTGGTGCACCCTCAAATGGCTATTTCGCGCCCTCGAATGGCACTGCAAATGGCCTTGTTGTACCGCAAAATGGCATTGGTGGCCCTCAGCCCCCGCTAGACAGCGCCTATCCTGCTCAAACTGCCACGCAACCGTCGTTTCCTCCCCATACTTTCGAGACTCTGGGTGAAAAATTGGGCATGAATGCTCAGGACTGGTATGAAGCATTCAGAAACCAAGAAATCGAGACTCTGAAGGATATAGGCGAGGGATCGGGTGGAATGGTGCGCTTGTGCAGGCTGCGAGTGACCCCCCAAAGCGCTCCGCAGTACCGCGAGTTCGCGAGGCAGGTCCCTCAGTTCGCGCTGAAGGAAATACCGGCCAATCCGGACCCGAAAGTACGCAAGCAGGTGCTGAGGGAACTTCAGTTCAACCGCAGCTGCAAGTCACCGTATATCGTGAACTACTATGGCGCTTTCCTGGTCGAGGAGTGTGGCCAGATCTACATTGCCATGGAGTACTGCGATGGTGGCAGTTTGGATGGCGTGCTGAAATATGTCTCCAGTAAAGACGCTCGAATCGGCGAGCGCGTGTTGGCCAGTATTGCCACTGGTGTGCTGGAGGGAATTACTTATCTTTATTCGAAAAATATCATTCACAGGGATATCAAGCCCCAGAACATTTTACTGAGCTCCAATGGGAGCGTCAAACTCTGCGATTTCGGTGTTTCCGGTGAGGTAGTCAATTCGCTGGTCACAACTTTCACCGGTACTTCGTACTACATGGCACCCGAGCGCATCAGAGGACAGCCCTACACAGTGACCAGCGATGTGTGGTCGCTGGGACTCACGCTGATGGAGCTCGCGATGAATGAGTTCCCATTTGCGAACGCAATGAGCTCTACGCCCATTGAGCTTCTCACCGAGATTGTGAACTCTCCCAGCCCCCAGTTGAAAAAAGAGGAGGGAATCAAGTGGTCCTCGGCGTTCCAGCATTTCCTACAATGTTGCTTAGAAAAGGATAGCACGAAGCGACCATCGCCCCAGAAGATGCTGGCGCACCCATGGATTAAAGGCCATCGCAACCGCCAGTTTGATATGGGCAGGTTTGTGAGGGAGGTGTACGAACAGTAGTAGCCTTGCAGTAGCCTCGCAGTAAAGCCGAGTCGAAAACTCAGAAAAAAAAATTAAGGGAAAAGACCAACAGAGCACAAAGTAGGCTTTGTGCAGTTTATTTATTATAGCATGAAGTACATAGCATCACCCATTATTTCTGATCACTAGTTCATGCGTATACTTGCTAGTATACATGTAAAATTGTAAGCTCAAACTATACTATATCTTAACAGAGTATTCTAGTAAAGCGTAAATGTGTGCCTATGGGTAGTATATGTGATGTATACAGCCGGTGGGTGCATATGATTGCAGCACACATGTGGTGCAATACTCAGCTGGTTAAGTGTATATATATGCAGTGTGTGATATGACGTTATTCCGAATACAGGACAAGCAGGATCCAAGTGATTTATTCATTTTTATTTTTAACCTAGCTCATCAATCTTAGTTTTCTCTTTAATTTTTCTTCTAGAACTTACTATCGGCTAAACATTTCTATATACCGAGGTTGGATAGATATTTTTGCATGATTACCAAGGATTATCAATCTTGCAGTGTGGGCAAGAACCCTACATTCAGACAGTTAGCTATTTAAGCACTGCCACCAAAAACTGATATTTCGCGCAGTATTGATAAACTATAATAAAACAAAACGCATCTAGAAAAGAAATGACATTTAATTCCAAGGCTGTTGTATTCAAAGGCAAAAATGACCCTGTGGTGGTCGAGGAATTCACTATCCCTGACAAACTGGCTCCCAACGACATTGTGGTCAAAACTGAGTATGCTAGCATCAACCCCATTGATTTGAAGCTCAAATCGCTCAATTTTATGGGTAAAGCTACTCACACCTTGAAGGACTTCGCTGGTACCGTTGCCGCTGCTGGATCTGCCGCCAAGGCCAAGTTCCCAGAGGGGGAGAAGGTGTATGGTTCTATTTTGAGACCTTCAGACCAAAGCTATGTGGGAACTTACACTCTACTTAGCACTGAGCGCGACTCAATTGCTAAGCTGCCCCCGAAGCTCTCGTTTGAGCAGGCATCTGGTTTGGGTGTTGCTTATGGAACTGCATATGAGTTACTTGAGCGTGCGAACAAGGCTAAGGCATTGACTGCTGATTCGCGCATTCTTGTTCTTGGAGGAGCAACATCAGTGGGCAGTTTCGTCATTGAGCTTGCCAAACTTATTTACAATGTAAAACACGTTGCTGCTACCTGCTCTCCCAGCAGCGCTGACTACGTCAAGGAATTCGGGGCTACCGACACCATTAATTACCGAGTTCCTGATTTGTCTGCCGAATTCAAGAAGTTTGTTAAGCAACAAGGTGAGAAGTTCGACGCAATTCTCGATTGTGTGGGAGGTTACGATGCGCTCAGAGTGTCTGGTGATATCCTCAAGCCCAGCTCTCAGGGCTCTTCTTACCTCTCTTTGATGGGCGATACTCCTCCGGCCAGTACCTATGGTGGCACCATGATGAACGCAATGGCCAGTTTGCCTCGCGTACTTTTGCGAAACAAGATCGGCAAGTGGTACGGTATTAACTACGCCTTCTTCATGTTGTCTCGGGGCAAGTGGACCGAGGCAGCATACGAAATTTTTGACATTCCTGGTATGCGCGTTCCCATTGACAGCGTGTATCCTTTGACTGATATTAACTCGGCTTGGGACAAGGTGGACTCGACCAAGGCCCGAGGAAAGGTGATTGTCAACATGCAGGCTTGAGATGTAGCTCTGAACATTCTAAATTTTGTCTATATATATTAAGTAAATAGAAATGTACACATACATGTTTATTATACACGGCCTACCACGTCTCCTGCACGTAGACACCGGCCTTCTCCTTTTGCTGAAGGATTTGTTCTGCATCCAAACCAACTCTTTCCAGTCTTTCGACAAATGCTTCGCGTACGGCACGAGGCATCGCACCGGCTGAACCACAGACAAAAATAAACGCATTCTCTATATCGAGCTCGCCCTCGTACTTCGCGATCTGCTGCTGGACGTACCCACCACCGTGGCGAGAGAATGCTGGAACCACCTTTGTTTTATGCTTAAGCTCATCAGCGAAGCTGTAATCTTCGGTGGGACCTCTGCAGCCGTAAAACAGTACGCGATCATGTTCGACTGGCCTCAGTTCCTGTATCAGCGCTCTAATCGGTGCTATTCCGGTGCCGGTGGCCACCATAATCAGCGGTCGGCCAAGAACCCTTTGAGCCAAATTAAGTTTAGAGTGCTCGAGCGACACAAACAGCTTTGCTCCAGTCTCAAGGTTCTCGAGGTATCGCGAGCAAAGTCCCTTACGCACTCTGCGAAGCAGCGTTTTGTACTTCACGAGCGCAACTGCCAATTCAATCTCCTGTACTTCCTCATAGGTATCTGGCAGTAAGCAGGCGTTGGCGATCGAGTACTGGCGCGGCCGCAATGGGGGAAGCACGTCTAGAATATAATCAATGGGTATTTTGAGGGTGTCAAACTCTAAGATCACCTCGGCAACCGACCGTCTTGGTCGCGAGGTGTAGTCAAACAGATCGTCTAGATCAGTTGCGAACTCGCCCATGCGCTCGCGCTGTCGTTCCTCACCACAGAAGTGCTGAGCAGTAACAAAGAACTGTCGACTGGGGATTCCATTGAGATCCAAATGGTTGAGCAACAAGTTGCGCAGTGTTAAAGGCTCGCACCACCCTCCTTCGGGCGCAGACGCATTAGTTTTGATTACACTGTTGGCGTCCCATCCTTGACTCTCAATGACAAGATCTACTATTTTGTCGTTATTCTGGGGGTACAGAGTGAGAACATCACCCGATTCCCATGGTTCATGGCGATCAAGCTTGAACCTCAGCAACCTGACGTCCTGGAAATGGTCTGGACTGGTTACTCTTTGATTGCTCATCAACGTAGCAGGCTTCAGCACCTGCGATTGCACAGCAGAAGAGCTTCCGACTTCAAGATCTTCAATGGTAGCAGCAGAATCACCCGCAGCACCTTTAGTATCCGCTTGAACCTCGTATAAAGGAGGAAGCTGGGCAGTGAGTGGCAGCACATCCGTAAGCTGGAGCTCAGAGTCCAGCACGCCCAGCGCAGCGGACATCCACTCATCAAAAACCGATTCGTACGGAGTTGGGCCCACATCATCGCCCTCTCCACGAGGCAGCGCCTGCTGGGCACCTAGCTGGAGCAGTCTGGCGTGGATCTTTCGGGCAGCGAAGTTGAATTTCGGGTACGTGCTCGAGCCCAATCCAAACGTGAACAGCTTCACATTGCTGAAAACATGAGGATTAAGACTGCGCTTGAGCAATTGGCTCCACAGAGGCTTCGTATTGGCAGGAAGCTCGCCCTGGCCTGTGGTCGAGCATACCACGAAAACATGCCGATGCTCAGCTAGCTGGGCAACCGTGCACCTCCCAAATTCGAGGAATTCGACTTTCAGGCCAGTTCTGCGGCGCAGACGATCCACCAGCACGTTGGCGAGGTCGCTAGCGTTGCCTGTGGCGGATCCATACAGAACCAAAGGCATGATTACAAATTTCACGCCTGCCACTAAAGGCGTACAAATATGTCACACTATATTAATGACATGGGGTGATTAAATATGATTAGTATTGTTGGAATTATTCAGAAATGAATATTCAAAACTGTGTTAATCAATTTCTTAATTACTGTTAATTTCTTATTGTCGTTGGTTGCGCTTTTCATTGTTACCGTTGATGGGTACTGCTGCCTGCAGAAGCACATGCGGCACCGTTAATGAACCACCAGCAAGTGGCACAACACAGTGGCAACACCATCCACCACAATTTATGGCAACTCAGTTTGCAGAAGTGAAATTTCAGCCAATAATTAATTTACAAAACGAATTAAATTTCATTTATATAAATTCGCGCACATACACACACTTCTGCCTATTTATTCTCGTACCTTCTTCGCTGGAGCAGTATGGTGGTGCACCCCCGCTACTAGAAGTAGGCATGAAGAACCCTACCCAGGTAACTTTTCACTAATGTTGAGACAATCGTTGCCCAAGCTGCTTGGCCTCGCTAGAGCGCCTGCTTACGCCGCACCCAGGTGTGTGCGCCCCCTTTCTTCCACCACTGCTCGTTTCTACTCCGCCAAGGCCGAGGGCGCCTCTGAGGAGGCCGCCGCTGAGGGTGCTGCCAAGGAGGAGTCTCCAGAGGAGACCAAGAGCGAGTGGCAGATCAAGTTCGAAAACAAGGATAAGGACTGCGCTAAGTTCAAGGATGCCTACCAGCGCTCTGTTGCCGACTTCCGCAACCTCCAGAACACCACCCAGAAGGAGGTGGAGAAGCAGAAGGCCTTCGCCCTCCAGAAGTTCGCCAAGGACTTGATTGAGAGCGTTGACAACTTCGATTTGGCCGTGCGCGCTTTGCCCAAGGAGACCCTCGAGGGCGCAGGCAAGGACATTCAGGAATTCTACAACGGTATCACAATGGTGCAGGGTGTGCTCGAGAAGACCTTGGCCAAGCACGGAATCGTCAAGGTGAACCCCATCGACGAAAAGTTCGACCCCAACGAGCACGAGGCTCTCTTCCAGATCCCCCAGGAGGGCAAGGAGCCCGGCACCATCATCCACGTCGACCGCACTGGCTTCAAGCTCCACGACCGTGTGCTCAGAGCCCCCAAGGTTGGTTTCGTTAAGGACCCCAACGACAACTGAACGAGCCAGCGCTTTAATAGAACGTAGTTTCTAGTGTATATAGTCATTTAGTAATTCTTATGTACGAAAAATAAACGAGTTGCACATTCTTTTGTGGTTGAGCGCGCTCATCAGGGTATATTTTTCACTATTTGACATTGTGGATACACGGGAGACTATCGTAAAAATGAGACAAACTACTCAAATCCGAATTTTTAGTCTTTATTATATAGCTATATACAGAGTACATCGTGTTACTGAACACATCGTACTTTTAATTTCGTGCTTCGTGCTTCGTGCTTTGTGTTTCGCACTTCGCTACTCAGCGCACCTCAACCTTCGTCTTCAGCTCATCCACAATCTTTTCCTGCACCTTATTGATCTCTTCGTTGGTGAGAGTGCGCTCCATGCTCTGGTAGTTAACGCGGTAGCACAAACTGGTCTTGCCCGTCTTCTTGTTGAAGAACTCGTCGATCAGCTGCACACTCTCCACATTGTCGCCTCCATTAGTACGCACGATCTCCATTACATCATTTTCGTGGAGAGGCTCCTCCTGGTTGTTCCAGAAGGCCACATCGCGGTAGGTGGCAGGGAACTTGCTCCAGGGCTGGAACGGTGTGATCTCGTTCTCCTTGAACTGAGACAGGAATCTAGGGTGCTGCGACCAAAACAGACGAATGTCCGGCACACCAAACAAAATCATCGCCATGCGCTCCAGTCCCAGGCCAAACGCCCAGCCAACATTATCGGGCATATCCGCGTTTTTGTACACCTGGTGCTGCACAACACCGCACCCACACATCTCAAGCCACTCGCCTTGCCACCAAATCTCAATTTCCCAGCTAGGAGACGTCCAGGGGAAGTAGGCCTCGATCCAGCGGGCCTTCACTGGCTCAGCGGATTTGGTGGTATTCGTGAACAGGTCAGCCATTACGAGCTCTACTGTGCGTTTGAGGTGCTGGCCCACAAGCTCACAGACCTCGTTTGATTGGTTTGCTTGCTTGGGGTTTCCCTCGTGAAATGGAGGGTGAGGATCCTCCACCACGAAGTTTTCGGGACGAGGGATGGCTGCCAAATCAGCCTTGAGCTGTTTAACTAGCTCGCTCTCGCTTTTACCAGCAGTAGACCAGGTGAATGCACCTTCCATCTGGTGGAAAGCAGGATAGTGCGTTCTATCCACGGAATCGCGGCGGAAAACATCCGCGCTAATGAGGTATCCCTTAGTGTCGCATGTTTTGAAGCACTCGATCTCGTGCGCAGACGTGTGCGTACGCAACAAGGTGTCCTTATTAATGTAGTATGTGTCACTCTTGCTACGACCAGGGTGGTCTTCAGGGAACCCCAGCGCATCAAAGTTATCGTGCACCGAAACTACTGGTTTGAACTGATTAAAGGGGGTGAAACCCAAGGGCTTCAGCTGGTCCTCCACCCGCTTTCGGAGGATACCAACCGGATGCGCGGTCTTCAAATGCAAATCGCGACCTACCAGATCGGCGATTTGGGCGGGGACATTCGTCCAGGCATCGGTGGGGTACGCTTTTCCACCAATGCTAATGCTAGAATACAGACGCCGGAACATACCTAGCCCTCTGCACACCGTCTCTGGTAATATTTAGTGGTGTCCACATACATATGAACATAGCATAAAAAAAAGCGAAATTATACGAAATGAAAGAAACAGAATAATTAAAGTAAATTAAAGTAAATACGAGTTCTAAAATACATGACTTACTCATTTCTGTAGAGCTAGAGGTGCTTGGTGAAGAAAGGAACAAGCTGCGAAAGGGCTTCATCCACATATTCAGGTACAACAAATAACTCGAAATGGTTAGCACCCTTAACAGTATACACCTGTTTGTCCTCACTGGCAGCTCGCTTTACCAACTCCTCACTGTACCAATGGGTGCCAGCTTCACTGCCAGCAATAAGTAAAAGGGGCTGTGTGAGAAACAGTTCAGCACAGGCATACGCATCGTAAGTCTGAAGCAGAGAAAAGCTGCGAGCAAGAATATATCCCGGTGCAGTAGGCTGCTTATGTGTGTTTTTATAGTAATCAATGGCATACTCGTACTCCTTGAAAAAAGCTTCCTCTTTCTTGTCAGGAACCGCTGTGAAGGTCTGCGACTTTCCGGTCTCAACATCGGCAGTACGGGCAGAAGCACCACCAATCAAGTATAGAATACCTTTCGCAGGTTCAGCAGTACCATCCCAGCCCTTGCGAGACAAAAGGCCTATGTTGACAGTAGAAACACCGGCAACAGCTTTAATTCTGCGATCATTAATCGCGGCATTGACAGAGTATCCTCCACCTCCACATATACCAAAACTGCCAATGCGGTCAATATCAATATAAGTAAGTGTAATGAGATGATCAATCACTGCACTGACATCCTCAGTGCTAACAAAAGGATTTTCGAGCTGACGAGGCTTTCCAGTGCTCTCACCCTGATAAGATCTGTCAAAGGCAAAAGTTATGAATCCGTGCTCAGCGAGCTTTTCGGCGTATAAGCCCGCAGTTTGCTCCTTCACACCAGTTATAGGATGTGAAACGACAATTGCTGGGTACTTTTTAGACTTATTGAAATCCTTGGGCTTAAATTCCAAAGCGGAGATAGTAATACCTTGGATGTTGGTATTGGGCAAAGTGATTTTGCTCATTGTGAGTCAGATAAATTTATGATTAAAGAAAAATGTATATATATAATATATTTAAGGTTCGCGGTACGAAACTGCAAGGTATATATATTATTCTCCAGCGATATAATATTGCTCTCCAAAAAGAAGCACACACGTGATGTAAAACTTACATTGGTGAATGCAGGGTTTATCGCCCAGTGTCTCCGCGGAACTGTGCGCCCACCTAAACGTGTGTAGGCAATGAAATAGCAGAATAAAGCTGAAACAAATTGTTAACGTAAATAATACTTCTGTAAACGTAAATAATACTTCTGCACTTGTACTACACAAAGAGGTTCATGTCTAAGTAAGTTAGTTAGAGCATAGTGTTTCTCATGTCTGAATTGATTCAAAGGGTGTTATATATTATGGCTCAATTCCTCGAATAGTGCTACGCACTAACCATTGAGCAGAATTGAACACGCTAAAAACGCTCATAACACATAGTAAGTAAACTTAAAACATATAAATCATAATCGTATATAAATAGATTAGTTGCTCTCCTTGGTGGAGAAGATCTCACCACGGAGACGACGGGCAAGCTCAATGTCCTTGTCCTGGATGGTCACACGCTTGGCGTGGGTGGCGCAGGCGTTGGTGTCCTCGAAGAGGGAGACGAGGTAGGCCTCAGCAGCCTCCTGAAGGGCACCGAGGGCACTGGACTGGAAACGGAAGTCGGGCTTGTTGTCACCGAAACCGTCGCGGAGCTCCTGGGTGATCTCACGAACAAGACGCTGGAAGGGCAACTTGCGGATGAGCAACTCAGTGGACTTCTGGTAACGACGGATCTCCTGGAGGGCGACGGTACCAGGCTTATAACGGTGGGGCTTCTTGACACCACCGCTGACGCTGGTACCAACCGACTTTCTGGGGGTCTTGGAGGCAGCGTGCTTACGGGGGGCCTTACCGGCAGGGGTCTTGGAAGGGGTCTGGACGTGCTTCGTGCGAGCCATTTTTTATTATGAAGTTATTAATTTAACGTGATGTAGGTGTTTACGCGTTATATATTGACAGCCTGCATGCGAGGGTTGCAGGTTGGGAGTGATCCTGCTTATGTGATAATCAGTGATCATCACTGACCGTTGGGCACCAACTGCAGGGAGTCAAATGGGAGAATTGATAAACGGATGCAGACATGGATATAATAAAATATTTGGAGGGTAGATAGAATGGAGTAAAATTAGCTAGAATAATTTTTATCAAATGTTTTCGGGCCTTTTTTTCTGTTTTTGCGGGGACTTTAAGTTGGCTCTGACTGGCAGAGGAATGCCAACCCTCAGCGTTACAACTTTGTGGTATTTATTACCGATAAGAAAAACATATCATATACTTGGGCAGAGTGTGCTCCAGAGAATAACTAATATTATTACTTAGATTACTATAAAGGGTAAAAAAAATACAATACAAATACAAATATAAATATTATTCTACTATATGCTAAGAAGACCAATAAATACACACAACACTTTTCTAAGTAGTAGTATTGTTACAGTGCTCTCAATATTTTTTCCGATCACGAATATCCCAGCCACCTCATAACAACAAAATAACTTAGATTTAGACATTCCGCTACTTAGCCTCCCACGTTTTTTTCTCCCTTCACGCCCTTTCAACCTCTTCTTTGGACTCACTGCTTCGAGCTCTACCTTTATGGCGTGCATGAGGGTTGGGGGCCACCTCTGAAAAATCAGGGCAGGGCGAATTGAAACACAGAAAAATGCAGTTCGGCGGTGTGTTTAGCGGCCTTTTCCAGCGCCTGCGCCAGCCCGTGACGAGCACTGTCGGCAGGCAGATTCGTCTGAAGCACCACTACGAGCCGAAGCGTGCTCCTCGCGACCGGAAGCAGAAGGGAAGGGTGCCTGTGCGCACCGGAGGTAGCATCAAAGGTTCGACCCTTGCATTCGGTGCGTACGGCCTCCGACTTAAGAGCGAGGGCGTTCGCTTGAAAGCAATTCAGCTGCAGGAGGCTGACAACTCCATCATGCGTGCGTTGCGTCCGCTGGGCGGCACCCTCTATCGTCGTTTGATCTGCAATATTTCCGTTTGCGTGAAGGGTAACGAGACCCGTATGGGTAAAGGTAAAGGTAGTTTCGACCACTGGATGTGTCGAGTCCCCACTGGAAAGGTTATTTTCGAGATCGACGGTAAGAACGTGCCCCTCCCTGTGGCCAAGGAGGCCCTGCGCATTGCCAAGGACAAGCTCCCTGGTAACTACGAGATCATCACCAAGGAGGCGCTGCCCAAGGCTGGCTTCAAGTCCGTACCAAGACCCGAGGACAGACCAGTTGTGAATTATGTCGAGGAGTTCAAGAAGAACCCCACACCTAAGTGGTTGAACCACGAGCAGGAGAAGAACCCTCAGATCAGGCAGTTCCTCAGGCGCTAAGTCTATATATATGCACATAGAGATTACAAACTGAATTCATTTAACTACGACCTATTTTTTTTTTTCGATTTCTAATTTGCTTGTTATAAGGTAAATGTTGGGTTGCTTAGTTGCTTTATCATTGACTGTTCGCTTAACTCTTTCACTCATAAATACTTTTTATACATGCATTACTTAACTGGATACCCCGAATATATACTAAATTACGCTCTAGAGGTCTCCAGTATGTTCATAACATTGGCAATGAAAGCCTCGATATGGAAAATCGCCTTTGAACCCATCCTCAACCTGTGGTCGTACTGCGCACCGCACTCAATGATCTGGGGGGCCACCGACGTGCTCACACGAGAAAGGATTTTGAATAGCAACGACTTAAGCACGATCTGGGGAGGAATGCAGTGCGCCAAAAGCTCGTAGTTTGTCGCACGCGCTTCAGCAATCATGCGCACAGACCGGTTTTTCACAATATCCTGGGCCTCCTTGTCAAGCACTGCTTCCCAATCGGGAATAGGCAGCTGCGACTTCTGCGTGATATGCTCGTTTTGGCAGTACATTCCTTCGAGAATGAGCATCGCACGACGCATATTGCGATCGCACGACGTTGCAATTTTAGTGAAAACAGCAATGCGGTCGCTCTCGCTCATCTTTACGCCCTCATTATCAGCAATCTCACCAAGAGTGCGCGCAATCTCAGGAACAGTAGGCGCTGGGACTCGAACCAAAAGCGTTCGCGAGCGAATGGGGCCCATGATCGGACTCAGCGAGTTGGAAACCATGATCAGTCGCAAGTTCTTGGTGTAGATCTCCATTGTACGACGCAATGCCGCCTGGGCCTCGCGCGTGAGCATATCGGCCTCATTAATCACCACAACCTTGAACTTGTGCTTCGCTTGCTGGTCGACCTGCTGCGTTTGCGCGATCTCCTTCAGCAGCTCCTGCACCACAAACCTATCCTGGTTTCCAGCCTCTGAAGGAGTAATTTCCACGTGGAAAATCGAACTCACCATGTTCAGCTCAAGTTTCCTGCTACCACCCAAATCAAGTGTGCGCGACTCGATCTTGATTTTACGCGAGCCTGGCCCAAACAGTTCCTGTAGAATGCAGCCCACACGCGTCTGTTTGCCAGCTCCTGGGGGTCCATAAAGAAGAAGGTGGGGAAAATCCTCCTCTCTACACAACTGCTCCAGATTTTCTGTCAGATGCTGGTTGTATGTGAGCTCTGAAAGCGATTTGGGGCGGTACCGGTGGATCCACAGCGACATGTCAACCTTGCCCTAAATTGACGCTTCCTGATACTTCTCACCTTAAAAAAATACGTCTTAATGATAGATGTATCTGTGGTTGCGTTCACAGAAATTTATAAACATTTTAATTTTATTTATAAAAAAGAAGTTATAAATTTAGCGATTGATGTTCTTAGATCGAGTATATATATAGCTTAACTTATGGACTTATTTATACTTGGACCCGCGCTAGAACGCGTATGCGTCCAATTACATTAAACTAGGGTTTACCATGATAAGTAAGAAGGCCCCATAAATCGTACTTTACAATTGATTTTTTTTCTTATTTTTATTATTTATGTCATTGCTATGTATTTGTGATTTATTAGTTGTATTATTATTCTCTTGTCTTAATATGGTTTGTAAACCCTCGTTGTGTCATGACTTGCAGTGCACGGGCACTACCAGGGACCCTAGAATTTACTGGGATAAATGTCCTTGAAGGTTTTCTTATAAATATGGTGACTCTCATTCGGAATGTAGATCGCTTTGTTTTTCTTTCTACCCCTGTACTTAAGCGGAGTGTATTCCCGTTCGTACACGTTACTAAATAAACGATCCATTTTCTCACCGTTGTTTTTCGAATTGGATGTGGTGAGAATATCACAGAAGCTTTGATAATCATAAACAGATTCCGATAGCTTGGGGTACCTCTTGAACATTTGTAAAATGCTTCGATTTTTGCAGTTTTCATGAGCAAGAGCAAGAGAAGGAAGAGGACCATCACTAGCGGGGTCCAATTCACAGTTAAACATTTCCTGCAAAACTATATCTCTGAACATAGCCTTCTCTGGCCCTTTAAATTTAGTAAAGTGTATAGGTCTGAGAATATACATCTGAATGATACTCTCCATCAATCCAGGAATTTGCGGAAAGAGCTCGTGAACAACCTCCAAGGTGTTGACTCCAGAGTGATCAAATGCAAGAGCAGCTGCGACACTGTCAATAAGCGTCAAATGGTCCAGATGTATTTCTTCAACATTTTCTATCGTGTCATTTTTAGGAATCAAGAACCAATATGAATTGAACTGCGTCGAAATCTCCCAGAAATGCCAAGCGATACACAAATCGTCACGATCTTCCTTTCGGAAGTTAGGCTGGCTGAATGCCTCGGCCAAGCTGCCGAAATCTCTGCCACACCGGCTTTCCTTCCAGGGAGATCCCATAGCCTCCCACATCTTAACGACATATTTGACGTTAGAGAGAATGTCGTCCTTCTTACCTCGAATTACCGTAACCCGTGAGTTTAATTTCTCATCAGAGACAAATGGAAGAGCTGGGTTGAGATGGAAGATGTCCAAGTAGTCTACGAGGAATAAATAGAATACGAGCAACCTATCTTTAGCAAACGACTTGAAAGCTTTGGGAATAGACCCAGTAGGTTTTTTCAAGTACATCTTCCATTCGGAGTAGTTTTTGCGAACAAGAAGTGCTGCCTGAAAAAAATTGGTAAGACGTGGTAGAGTACTGAAGTATTCGCGGATTTGGGCCTTCGCTTCCTCAGGGTGACGCTTCAAATATTTCTTTGTATAGCACGGAACATAGATATTTGTACTGTGAACAAATTGAGCTCTCTCTTTACGCTCTGCAAGGGGTAGATTGTTGAAGTTCATTTTGCGAATAGTAATTTTTATTTGAATATTTCGGATTATATATGTACTGTATCGGGAATAAGATTTCATCTCTGCAGTCCACCCTAACCCGATATATAATTCACGACTTCACAGATTTTGTGCTGCATTCACCTTATGTAACACTTTTTCTGTGAGCGCTCTTATCGGAAATTACTTGCTTTGTATTCTTTGCTCATGAAATTTGGATAGCCCGCATATCTCTATATTTTACTTGCATATATACATCTATGTTTCTTTAAATTAGTGTAAATTCACCCTAATATACATTTCGACCCTAGTGCCCACTCCGCTGCATTTTTGGTCGTTGGGCGCGTAACTAACAGTATACTGTAACTTTCTACCCCTCGCATACTCCAATGATGCTAAATTTGTTGGAGTTACTCGATCGTCGATGCATATACACACAAAACAATCACCGTCTGACACCTAACTCGTCGACTCACTGGGCGCTCTAAATTTGTTATGATGAAGAAAAAAATAAATATATATGAAAAAGAAAATATAAAAGTAATATGAGTACTAATATATTCAAAAATAATACACAAACTTCTGACATATGCAGCCAAGTAGATCTAATCTAGCCGAGACCAACTTTTTTAACATATCTTTAGGTTTGGGTGCTCAATATGGCCTTGCGGCGCCTCAGCTTAGAAGAGCGACTGCGTCCAAACTGGGTAATACTACCCTAACATCTGACACCCACATTCCAAACGCGAATACCATAAGTTGGCATATTTCAGCTGAAAAGGCCCCAAAATGCAGCTAAATATACCGCAATGTATAATTATTAACTGTAGATATGTATTTGCCTACTTTGCAACGTGTTTTTACGGTCCAGACACACGACTCAGGACAAACTTGAGCCAGTGTGCCAATGTTAGCCCCTGCCCAGGGTCCCAGCTCAGTCAGCTGCATGCCCTGGTAAACAACAAACCCACGTTTGCCCTCCCTTCAATCACCAACAACCACACTGGTTGCATTCCACTTCTCACCCACACAAGCAGCGCTAGGAGCTGCCAATTTGCCTCTAGTTGCACCTCAACTACTGAATAGATCCCCTTACACGTCTCAAGTGCGCTGCCGGACGTGACTTCTGTCCTCTCATAGGTGACCTCGACGTAAACAGAAGTGCAACTACTCCAATCCAGTGAGAAACACAACTCACTACTAAAGCTATTAGTGTAAAAAGGTCTCAGTGCTTTTTTCGCTTCTATTTGATACCCCTAACTACATATCTGAGAATCAGCGAGTCCGTGGAAACCACTTTTTCCCCCCGCTGAAACCAGTTTTCTGTTGTTTTTTATTCCTGTGATACCCCGCTCCTTTCGCCAACGAATAGACAAATACCAATGACCACCGCACACGCAGATACTGAAAGCATTCGATCGAGCTTCACCCACCGCTCGTGGATGCCCAATCGCCAGTACACCCAAGTAGGAAAGTACACCGTTGGGCCTACCATTGGCCAGGGTGAGTTTGGCCGCGTGAAGCTGTGCTGGAAGGATGAGAACGGAGTCAGACGCCAGTTTGCCATGAAACTGATGCGCGAAGACAAAATCAAGGGCGACAAGAGCCAAGAGATGAAAGTCGCGCACGAGATTCGCGCTCTCAAGGGCTGCAAGCACCCCAACATCATTCGCCTCGAAGAGGTGTTCAAGTTCCGCCGATACATCGCGATTGTACTGGAATACGCCAGTGGAGGTGACATGTTCACTCATATCTTCAACAACGGCAAGCTCAACGAAAAGCAGGCCCAGAAAATGTTTGCCCAGCTCGTAAGCGGTGTGTCCTATTTGCACAGCAAAGGCATCGCTCACCGTGACCTCAAGCTGGAAAACCTGTTGCTCGACAGCAACCAGAGCATCCAGATCTCCGATTTCGGTTTTGCCAACCAGTTCAAGGCCGAGCGCGGCATGTCTCGCATGATGAAGACTGCGTGTGGCTCCCCTTGCTACGCTGCGCCCGAGGTGGTGAACAGTCACCGTGACTATGATGGTCGTAAGGCCGATGTGTGGTCGGTTGGTGTTATTTTGTTTACTTACCTGGCAGGATACCTTCCCTTCGATGATGACCCCCAGAACCCCGATTCGGAGGATGTTCAGAAGCTGTACCAGTACATCGCTCGCACTCCCCTCAAGTTCCCTGACTGGATTGGTATGGAAGCGCGCGATCTGCTGCGTCGAATCCTAGTTGTGGACCCGGAAAAGCGTATGAGCATGCACGAGATTAAGTCTCACAGCTGGTTGATCGACCACAACCAGTTCTTGTCGGTCACTCCAGCAGAGCACGAGGGATCGGCATTCTGGCAGCGACAGGCTTCCACCCGCGAGCAGCCCAACCAGTCGCTCCAGTCTTCTGGTCCTTCAACCAGGCACGGTGTACGCCAGTCTGCGCACGTCGTTCCCTCGATACAGCAGCCTACTCCCGTCGCCCACTCGGGAATTGGTCGCACCTTTTCCGCCTCTTCGGGCATCTCTGCGATCTCGACTGCTTCCTCTGGTGGTAATGCAGCTGCCCCCACTACCAGCTCTGGTGGTGTTTCCATCCCTCGCTCCAGCTCAACTGCCTCGCGTTACTCTCCCAATCATGCATCTGCTCGCATCTCCGCTCATGTGCCTAGTGCGCATGTTGGTGGCCATAACCGCTCTCTCAGCACTGCTGCTGCTGCTGCTGCGATGCCTAATCGTAAGCCCGTCGCTGCGGCTGCTCGCCCGCATATCCCTGTGCACGACCGCCGCCAGAGCGCGATGCCCACATTCAGCAACTTCAGCACTAACGAGAGTCATAAGTACAACGAGGATGTCGTTCCTGAGCTAGGAATTGCCAACCCGCCCATGCAATCGCACTCGTCGCCCCAACGCCTGCAGCAGCCTGTCAAGCCAAGACCCATCAGTTTCCAGCCCCTTTCCTCAGGTGCGAAACTGGATGGCTTGTATGCTCCCAGTAGCTCTCAGCCTAGGGTGGCACTCAACCGCGAGTCTTCGAAGTCGGGTGAAATGAGCAAGCCCGTATATAATGTGAGCCGAAGCCCCCGCGCTGATGAAAGTATGAGCGGTAACACCACCAACGGTCCATCCGGTCATCATCGTACTTCATCGACGCAGTCTCAGAAGCAAACGATCCAGTTAGTTTCCGACCTAAAACGCCATTCCCATGCTCCCAGCTCGATCACTGGAGTCACCCAGAGCTCTGGACCCCTCAATGTTCCTGATGTGAAGCCCACTGGCGGTTCCCAAATCCCCCGTAGTGCTTCTACTGCTACTGCCAGGTCTTCTCTGACACCGCCCACGGCACTTTCTCCCACCATTGGCTCTCCTACCCCTATGTCGCCTACCATGGAGTTGCCTCAGGACCTTTTGACGGACCCTGGAGTTAAGGAGATGGCCCCTCCTGTGCGTAGAACTAGTGTACGCAACCAGGGACAGGCCCAGATAGAGCGCGAGGATACCCGAACTTACCACAAGTCTCAGCCATCGGCATCTCAGACTCCTCGCGCCCAGAGCCAGCACCAGCAGCAACAGCAACACTCGCAGTCTATGAACCAGTCTTTCTACCCTACGGAACGTCGCTCGTCTGCTCGTCCCGCTAGGACTACTAATACCCATCAGCGTCAGCACTCCCAGTTGCCAACTAGTGTCGAGGAACAGCCTACGCAGCCCGTACGTAAATCGGCAAAGGAAATGCCTGCGCAACCCGCGCAACCCGCGTACCCCGATTTGCGCCCTCATTCCACTTCCTCTGGTAACGATACATCTAAGTCTGAGATTCCCCAGAGTAGATCGCGCTTCCGGTTGTCTAGCATGATGTGGCCCAAAGCCAAGACCGCAGATGTCGGTGACCAGTCTACTCGCTCCGACCGCAGAGCTTCTTATATTTCTGTCGCATCTTCTAAACCTTCCTCAGCCGCTAATCAGTCTTCAGCTCAACACAGACAGAGTGGTATCCCCGTTAAAGCTCGTAACGAGAAGGAAGGTGGCGGCGGCATTAAGAAGACGCTCAACAACATCTTCCGCAGATCTATGGTGGGATAAATATTTATTATTACTAGCTTAAGTTATATATTAATGCATTGTTTTTTTTTATTTGTTGATGTGCATTCAAAGATTGTAGATCCATTGAGGTCATTTGATAAAAGCAAGAGGTTTTATAATCTATATGAGTTTGTATTGAGTATAAATATATAAAATAAGAGAATGCAATCGTTAAGTCATAACTTTGTCGTCAAATAGTAATGCAAAAAGAAAGAACCATCACGAAGATGGGTAAAATGATAGGAGAAAGGATTACCAAAAGCCAGGATTTGTGACAGGTCCGTTATTGTAGGGGCAACCTCTGGCATCACAAGTCTTCACCTGTTTCTCGCCGTTCCAATAAGTAGTTCCGGCGTGAGTGCCCCACCATTTAAATTTACTGTCCGCTCCTGTATATTTAAGTGAGAAATAGACAATGATGATACAGATCGCAACACCACAGTCTATACCGATAGATGATACAAGATTGTACTTTCTCCACCATGGTGTATAATGGCGATGAATAATGAAATTGAATATAAATGCAGTAGCAAACCAGGTCGAATAATTGAAGCCAGTTACACTAGGAATATTTTCGGCACCACCAAAAAATAGAACGGGATCAAATTTAGCAAATATCGACGATTTTCCTCTCCACTTCGTTAGGACAAATTGGGCAAGAGCAACCACTGCACCAACTAAGAAGAACCAAAGTACAAACCCATAACGGCCTCCTGGAGCGAATAAATGACTACCAAACAAGCCCCAAATACCATGAGTATTGAATTGGGTGTGCTGAATACGACATACCATGTTGTTCTTGGCATGAGGGGTGCATAAACCGGGAAGGATTTTGTCTCGGTGAGTGCAGAGGAAACCAGCAACTGCAGGGGTTACCATAGAGCTCCAAAGAGCAGAGCCCAGTAAAACTGACATGTAAACCTTCGGCTTGATGTGTAAGTAGTGTCCAACCTTCGCGCCTTGTGACGAATGCATCACATGCTGGATAGTACCGAAAGAGAATCCCCAGAAATACAGCAACTTCAAAGGCTCGCCTTTAAACCAGTTGGCTGCGATAATGAAATAAAATGCAGAGAGCTGTACAGTAGTATTTGCACGAGCTTCAAGGAGAGACAAAGGTACAAATAAGCATAATGTAATGCCTATCGCGACAATGAATCCATCGGCACGTATTGGAGCATCTTCGAACCCTTCACAAAAGGCGAACCCCAGACCGAGACCGATAATAAGTAATATGAGATAAATCCAGAGAGGAAAAGGTCTGTGTCTTTGACATATGCGATTAAATCGATCAATGCTTTTATTTCTTGTCTTAAATGGATCAAAAACTTCCTCTTTAAACATACAAAAGAAATGTACGACAAGAGAGGCCAGGGTACCTATATTTAGGCATACATTCATAATGAATGCAATGGGAAGCATAGGAGGGGAATATTTCCTGTACTTATCCAAATCCAATTTCCACTCTTTTTGATTGTTAACAACCTCGTGGAATTCGTAAGGCTTCTTATCCACCTTATATATTTTATTGGACATGATAGGGAAGTGAGCTGTTTGCCAATGATTTTGATAGTAAAGTCCTGGCATGACGATCCAGATCCAGAACACGAATGAGCCAAACATACTCGCGACTGCCCAGAATGGGGTTGTAAGAGGATTGTTAATAGAGGAGACTTGCGCCCAATCGAAAGTGAGAGGGAAAAGGCCCAAGCCACTCTTGACCCCAAACACTTGTGATAATGCATGACTTTCTGGCTTGATCCATGATATCCACGAGCCAATGTTACTCATGAATGGCATCAAGAAATCAGGGATCCAATACCAAATAAAAGAAAAAATAAATACGATCACCAGCCAGACATATCGACTCATTCTCCATCCATTTGCTCTTGGGTTATCTTTCGAATATATTGCTTTAAACAATGCAATCTTACTCAGAACACCAGGCCATAGTCGCTCTTCAGGTGTGACTAAAATATCCCTAGTAAGGCCACAGAAAGCAAAACCGATGATATAGCAAGAGAAATTGAATAGAATCTGACGGCCAATGGAAATATTGTTTTTAAACATCATCATATCTTCCACAACGATGTTCACTACAATACCTGAACTGGTAATCAGGTTTGTGAAAATAAAAATACATCCATGCTCTTTGTAGTTAAAGGGCCCTGGATTCAAATTAAATCCCATGTTGAATGGAAGTTTGATTTGCCACGCGGGTAGTATGGCATGCATCAAGCGTCCGAGAGGCCAAGTGACGATAAGAATAACGACCACAGATATTTCAACCTTAGGGAAACGCAACAAGAAGAATGCGTCTGTTCCAGAAACCACAGCACCGAATACAAGAGATAAAAGCCACATGCGAAAAGTAGATGCTGGAAGGTCATCATCATCTTCAGAGCTTGGAAGAATTGCGTCTATGTCTTGCCCTGTGAATTTTGACGCAGCATTGTGGGGTGCCGCTTCGGGTGATTCCTCATCACTGCTTGAAACTTTGTTAAGATCAGCATTAATTATAGCTTCAGAATAAGCTTCTGCCTTAGATTCCTCTACGGGACTATCAAACTTTTCGTCAAATTCTTCGTCAATTCTTTGAGCTGAAGGGAACAATGCTTTATCACCTAGGCCACTAAGTTTGCCAAAAATTGAGCGAATAGTCATATAAGTTTTTGATACGACTGCTTATATCATGCAGCTATTGAATATAAGATACTATTGACTAGCAATTGATATTGATAGTAATCTCAATCTTTGAAAGTCAGTCAAAATATAAATATGGCGATGCGATCAATATAAATTCTGGACCTTCTAAATATAGTACTCGCTAGGTAATTAAGTAAGCCGAGATTATGCAAATTCATCTTTGAATTAATCAAGTATCAATCATTTTGGTTTAAGTGTCATTAGTATTCTATTTTATATTCCGATGTTGAATATATTCGTGTGATGGAAACCTACACTAGTATGATTGTTTATTCAACGTCGAATCTATAACATATTATCCATAAACCAGGTCCTATAGAATCCCTGGTTTCCATGAAACTCGTCTCAATAGTGGGGTTGGGTCATTGGGGACTTTAGGGTCTCAACGGTCGAGCGCGACATTCGGATCGGAACAGATAACCGAAAGTCAGGAGAGATTTTGGCAATATTATAAAATCCCTGAGAACATATACATATCTGTGTGTAATTTATTAGTTTCTAATGTATTTCATAAAGATTTTTCCTCACAATAATCCATAAATATGACGATGCATACTCATGTGAGAATGCGGGGATAGGGGAACTGAGTGCGTTTGTGGAGAAATCCTCTTTTCCTGTCATCGTGGTCGGGCAGTGCGATTATTAACTTGCTTAAAAAACATTAATTACTGTTGCTTTTGCAACGAGATACAATTGACATAAAAAATTATATTATTTAATATAGGTGATATAACTTGATAAGGAGGTTATTATTATACCTCCAGGAAGCTCTGATCCTTTAGAAATTCAGGGGTAATGTGTGACGTCTGAGTGTGTGACGTAGATGCCCCGGCACAATCTCCGACCCTGATCTCGTGCTCTCCCGGTGCTGGATGTGGCGAGAGGTGAGGCAAGAGATGACGAGTCAATGGCATAAGTAATTAAGTCAGAGAATAGAGAATTAGTTACACTATGATATATGTTCAATAAGAGATGAGACTTATGTGGGTTTGCAAAATCTTCATTAGCTATTTCAAGGTCATTGCTTAATTTGAATTGCATGCACGAAAGTTTGCCGATCTGCAATCAGAGGGTAAGGGCGTTATTGTGCAGGGGACCAATTAATCAACCCCGATTTGACACAAGTACGTACTCATACGAAAATGATTCAATTTTATTTGGTACATCTACCGAATAATTTACTATGAATGTTATTATTTGTTATAAGCGTCTATTAAGATCATTTAATGCGATCTGAGTAATACTCTATTAGTTTAATAACTGAACATACAGACGTCACTCAACGGGTATTTTTCTCACCCGTCAAATATCGAAGTCACATGCTGTAGCATATAGTCTTGATAGCGATACTATTCACTAACACAAAAGCCAAAAGCAAAAAAAAAAATATATGACTATTTTTGTTCACTATATATTGGAATGATGAAAAATGTAGACTGCTAACTTTGGCAATTTGATTAGAACTGGGACCCAATACCTGAGTCCTATCTGAGTCCTATCGGAGGGGGCAATAAGGAGCGTCGGCCGTTGAGGTTTTGCTTCTATCTGCACCTGCATTACCACAATCGCACAGCCCCGATTATAAACATAAGAAAGATTGATAATAACTCATGATTGTTAGACCACCAATTAGATCGCAATTTTACATATCAATTATAAATGTGACAGACGGAGTAACAAGTATTACTATTGGAGAATTGCATACTTCTGGCTCATTGAAATCAAACATACTCCTCAATGAGAATATAGAAGAAGTTCTGCTACTCTTTGCTAATGTCCTAACTAGAGAGTAGAACCACACAATAATAATAATAATGTGTATACTGTGGTATGACAGTGCACTTGTACCCCTAAAGTATAGAATAGAACGCGCAATACTTTTCACAATGGAGCATTTTGAAGCTAAATCTATAAAGTTTTGCATGAATTAGAACGGTCGATAAATATGTACAAATATAATTACTCAAAGGTACCGTGCTGGCCCAGAGTAGGCAACACGTAGGAGGGAGAAGTATACTGCTCAGCAGTGATTCTCTTATCTCTCAAATAGTTGCCAATGATATTGTTTGCTTGGAAAAACTTCGAGCTGCAGCGATCAACGCACGAGCTCTCGCCCTTGGACAGGTCCGACTCGGTGTAGTATGGCACCAGGCACTTCTGACGACATCCTTCGATGATACTTTCGTGGAGCACCTTTAATACATCCAACTCGACTTCAGCAAGCTCGAGTTTCGCAGGGTCCACCGACATTGCCCCCATGGGGCCCATTCCGAAGAAGGACATTGGTGCTTAATTGTGGGGGTTTACTGAAATTTGTATTTTCAGGAGGGCACGGAATACTGCTTAGGGTGTGCTAGATGTTGGACAGCCAGCTGGTACAATTAACTATGAAATTTATGTCAAAGATTGAACTAATGTGTATGAAATTTAGAAAAAAGAATAATTTTATGTCATAAAAATTATTGAAAAAGATTATCGTGATTTGTAGACCCAAGATGGTGGTTTTTGTAAGTCCTCCTTTAGTGGTGCAGTAGATAGGGCGAGTCCCGAGCCGCTGCTGATAGATAGACCAAACTAACCCTTTGAGATTATCGCATTGAATGCTGGTAGTAGAGTCATACAATCTAACGAATATTACGTTCGAGGTAGCATATGCTGCTGCACTGCTTATCACT
Source organism: Starmerella apicola (assembly GCA_030572115.1). NCBI lineage: Eukaryota > Fungi > Ascomycota > Dipodascomycetes > Dipodascales > Trichomonascaceae > Starmerella > Starmerella apicola. The sequence goes on along the minus strand of JAJLZH010000004.1, from coordinate 812,194 downwards.
GATTCGTTCAGAGAGGATTTCATAATTACCGAGTACCGCCCTCGATGGCTATTGTGTAATGATCTACCTCGCGCTCCCTATACCCAACTGTTAAAACAATACTGCTTCAGAGTGTGCGTTGAGAGCCAAGCTAGGTTGCTGTACTTGAATATTCGCAAAAATCCACGGGTTTTTATGTATTTGACTAAAGACACCGAGAAGAAATCCAACATCCCCTCAAGCATACACCTTACTTGTTCCGATTCAACCAAGAAGAGTGCTCCTAACACTCTGGAAGGCAAATACATTGCCTGCGGAACCTTCATTCTTCCTGATTACTATCCTAATCCGCCTGAGCAAACCCATACGAATCCCATAATTTATCAATTGCAGAATACTCTTTTGGGATGGTGGTACAAGCTCAAGGATATTTGGGCGCTCAAGAGTTTCACTTATTTACTTGCACCCCCTCCATTGCGGGCAGAATTCCTCAGGGGTTCTGAGCATTGCCAGGCACTGCAAACTCCCGAGCGGATGAAGGAATTGGATGCAATGAGTCCAGATCAGCTCCGCGACACTTCCATCCCTAAGCCTCTGACCTACGTCATGAACTGTTTCGCCATTGTGTACGATGAGCAGGGTAAAGGCTATGCTCGTAAAGTGATGGATGGTTTTTTGAGTACGCTAAAGTCCGAATATGAGATTATTGCCCCTCCTGAGTTTAAAAACCGCTGTCCACCCAAGTTCGAGTTCTTCTCTTCTCCGGCGGGGCGCCCTTTCTATCTCAAGTATGGCTTCAAAGTTGGTGCTCAGTGGGATAGTTTACAGCCCAGTGGTGCTATGCTTACGCACACCTTGTTCTACATGAATCTGTAGTTAACAAGCTAAGAACTAAAAAATGAAATTACGCCTTATGAATCATGAATAAATGCTTAAATACTAGACTTTCGACACTAAACCTGCAATTCTATATAACGCTGAATAACATTCGATGTGCGCTATTCATAGTATACGTTACTCCTTGAACCATGCATCCAAGCTGGACCTTGGCATCCAAAGCACCAAACCAATGTACGCACGTAATTACAACAAGCAACATACATCTGAGTCAAGTAGGCACTTTATTCTTCTATTTCATATAATCAGGATTATAATATTATAAATATATGAGCTTTTCTAGTATGCATTTTCTAGTAGGCGTGCCGTTTTCACACTACGCCCAGGCTGCTTCTGCTCAAAGCGCTTAAGAAGCGTGAGGCTTGCTGAGCTTCCAGATCGAGTTCACCTTGAAAGAGTCAGGAGCAGTGGGAGTGTCGCTCTGGCCACGGTAGCTGCCGGTGAGACGGTAGTCGCGCTCGATGAGGTAGGTGTCGAAGCGGTCGAGGTTGTAGCGCTCGCGCTTGAAGTCGTTACGGAAGAAATGGATAGCGCTCATACCACCACCGCAGATGGTGAGCAGCGAAAACATCACGCCGTACGGCAGGATGGCCTCATAAGGAATCATTGGATGCTGGTTGATTGGATGGTGAGAATTAGGGTGGGGGGTGAGTAGTAAGCACCGGACCTTGCCTGAGGTGACCCAGCCTTTAGCACCTCCTCCCAGCCATAACTAGAGCCACAGCCATAGCGCGCCCACACCACACATGCCATAGCACTACAAAACTATTTACTGCAGCTCAAGCGTATGCTAGGGAACAAGCACGTATGTGAGGGACACCACGATAGACACCATACATGAACACTGTAAAGAAACACTATAAAGTAACACTATTAAGGGAATTTATTTATACATTTAAGCACATATTACAATTACTGCTAATCGTAAATACTAAAAGCACCCAATATAAATACAATTTAAAACAGCGTTCCAATTAGCAATAAAGCGCGAACATTCACACGCGCACCAGCTCGCCAACTAGGCAAACCTCAGTCGTAATAAATTTATGATATTTACTTAAATTAGATACCTCATGCAGTTCTTTAGATTCTTTTAACGTTCCTTAGATCTGGGAAGGGTAGAGCATGACTCGGAGGGAAGCACCGAAAGTCTGAGGGGGGAGGTTGCGGCGGAAACGAGCACGGACAACACCGGTGTTGCCGTGAGTGCGGACGACCTTGCCCCAGATGACACGGATCTTAGAGCCGTTCTTCTCCTTGTTGCCCTTGTAGACGAAGGCAACACGCTTACCGAGGTAGAACTTAGCGTCCTCGGGGGTGTCAACACCCTCGATCTGGAGAAGAGAAACGTCGGGGTTAGTGACGTGCTTCGAGCGCTGGTAGCTCAAGTGACGGGCCTTGGTGTACAAACGAGCGTTGGAAGCCATTTGCAGATGTGTATTATGATTTCCCTGAAGTGGTGATACTTGTGGGTAGACTGGAGTAGAGTGGGTAGAGGATTTTTCACTTCGGGCGTGAGTGGGTCTCAAGTCATGTGAGATGGGCGACCACATACCGCTAGTGTGAAACGCGCGGTCCAGCAGCCGGTGAGGTAAATCATGGTGAAAATGGAGTGTATATGGTGTTTAAGTATGTAATAATATTCTTGTCGAATAAATTTCGGATTTTTGTGTCATATTTGTTGTTCAATGAATACTTTATATGTTAGTACTTCAATGTAACTACCTATTCATCTTTGATTAGTAAGAGGGCTTAGGGCTCACGTAACTCAATCTCTCCTCCCATCTGTTTGTCTTAGCAGCGGGCCATGCTGGGAGGTACTGGCCCAGGCAGAATGAATGAAATTTCTTGGCCCTGGCCCTACCTAGGGCCAGGGGTGCCGCTGGGTAATATATAAAGACCAGTTCCCCCTTGGATTTTCTTTTTCATAGCGATTTACTCTAAGGATCATATTCTTATAGTTCGCTGCTAATTTAGGTTCCTTCAACCTAGCCATATGAATCCAACTTGGTTGATGATTGAGAGTCCTTTTTGCCTTAGAGTGAGAACTTAGAATTGGCATGTCTTCCTTGTGAAGCTATTGCCGTCTCTACTTAATCTTGTGTGCCTTCGGGCGCACGAGGAGCGATGATCTCTGCCCTTTGGGTATACCTCTCCGGAGGGAACCCATTGTGGTGGGCAAAAAGGCTGTCTGACAAGTTTCATATATTTAGCAGAACTATAGGAATTGGTACTTACAGAGTATAGGTGTACATAAAAAAATATATTTGCTATCACTCAAAATGAAACTTATGTTAACTCTCTGCAATCCGTATATAAATTGAATGCCAAGCTAGTTGGTTTGATATTATCCCACTATGGTGCGGTAATTTTTCATCTATGGTGAGCTAACGCTGTCTGCAGGCTGTACGTGCCTGATATACAGCGCGAGCACTAGCACCTCATAGGTACCCTAAGGAAACGTGACATTTCGTGGGACACCCCCACGCATACATAATAGAGTGACATATTAATTAGTGACGTAGTAAGCCCACGATAAATAAGTCACCCAACGATTAATGCGCGTGCTAATTACCAACGACGACGGTCCTCCGCAGCCTACGAGCTCGCCCTACATTGCCAATTTCGTGCGTACGCTCCAGCAAAACACTGATTGGGAAATTGTTATCGCTATTCCCAAGCAGCAGCGCTCCTGGATCGGCAAGGCACACATTATTGGCGAGGACGTTACTTCGGAGGTTCGCAAGTTCCCCGAGACCGGTGATCTTGAGTGGCATCTGCTCAATGGAACCCCTGCTAGCTGCGCTAACATTGGCGTGACTCACTATGGTCCTTTTGATTTGGTTATCAGTGGACCCAACTATGGTCGCAACACCTCTGCTGCCTACATCATGGGATCAGGCACAGTGGGAGCCAGCACTGAAGCTGCGATCTCTGGTGTCAAGAGTATTGCATTGTCGTACAGCTACACCCAGATTGGACACCCTGAGGAGCAGATCAGTGCTGCCAGCGACATTGGATTGAAGTTGGTCAATTACCTCCTTAAGCACTGGTCCCCTGAAGCCGATGTGTACACCGTCAACATCCCTGTGTTTGATGGTCTCAGCACAAAGACTCCGATCAAGTACACTAACATTTTGCAGAACAAGTGGAAGGATGTGTTCCAGCCCAGCAAGGATGATCCCACTACCTTCCTGTGGTCGCCCAACTACGAAAAATGCGATGATACCGTTTTCGCTGCTGGCCCAGGCTCTGATGCGTGGGCTGTTTTGCACAATGAGATCTCAGTGACTCCCATTCGCGCAGTATTCCAGTCGGTGACGCTGCCAGAGAAGGAGATTACTCTGTAGAGTAGTGTTTAGTAAATATTATATTGAAAGTTTTAGAACAACTTGGAAAAATAAATAGTATCAATTTGTTGAATTGAGTTAGAAATAGTGTTTTAATGAGTCGGTTGTTGTGCCGCTATTGTCACAGATCATGTTTGTACAATTGAGTGATTACTTTTTATTTTGTTTTGTTTTTGTTTTTATTTCATTTATTATTTTACTTTAATTTAATAATTCTCAAAAATTGATTCATAGAGCTCTTGTGTTGTATTATTTATCCTTCCTAATTATCTGCATCTCCGCTTTATTTACACTAATTAATTTTTCAGTGTGTCTAACCGTTAGTCATGGCCTATATCGAGCCTGTTAACGAGTACCTCACCGAGGCCTGGTCCAAGGCCTTCGAGCCCCTGGGAATTGAGGTTTTCACAACTAAACCAGAGAACCAGAAACTTAAATTTATATTCCAGGACTACGACACCTACGATTTCGATCGCAGGGATCAGGAAGCAGACGTAGTCTACTCCTACATATTCAGGAAAGGGATCACCAGGAAGAATTATCTGGGATCCACCATTCTCCATTATCGCGTGAAGCGTGAAAATAGCATTTTGCACTCGGCTTGGCCCGACAGTTTCTATTTTGAGTTGGATTTCCCCGAGTTCCTTGATGATGCGCTCGACGAGTGCTGGGAACTGAAGCAGGAAATCGAGCAAAACGATAAGACCTGGATTCTAAAGCCTGCATTGGGCGAACGAGCTCATGGAATCAGGATTTTCCGCACCCAGGATGAGCTGCAGCAGATCTTTGACGAGCAATTGACCGGTGACGAGGACGACGAGGGAATGCAGATGCGCCAATATGTTGTGCAGGAGTATATCTCGAACCCGCTATTGGTTGACGACCGCAAGTTTCACCTCCGCGTTTACGTATTATGCGTGGGAAGCCTGCAGGTATTTGTGGATACCGATATTCTCGCTCTCTTCAGCAATGAAAAATACAACCCAGATGATCTGGACGATATGCGGGGCCACCTCACCAACACATGTTACCAGGGATCTGATGCGCGGGTTGAGCTGCTGCACAAGCTGCTGCCTGAACAGTTTGAAACCATTACCAGCGAGATCTGCGACGTTGTTAACAACCTGTTCCAAGCGGCCCAGGGTAACCCCATCAACTTCCAGGCTCTTCCTAATGCGTTCGAGTTCTATGGACTCGACTTTTTGGTCACCAATGACTACCATGTGAAGCTTCTGGAGGTGAATGCCTACCCAGACTTCAAACAGACTGGTGCAGAGTTGAGGCATGTTGTTGATGATCTGCTAAACGAGACAGTGGGATATATATTTGGAGGAAAGGAGCCTAAGAAGCTTAGAAAAGTGCTTTAAATTAATCAATTAGAATCTGAAGAACATTCAGACTCAAATATGTATTATTTAAATAGATAAATAATGAATTCATTGCGAGGAAAATCACGAATGAAAATGCAGCTGCCCACATCGTGAATTTGTGTGGGATGCTCAAATGCAAAAGAGGTAATTTCGATCAAGAAAGCTTCTTCTTGGTGCCTTTCCTTATTTTATATATCCTGTAGAGAACCACCAGTGAATATAACGTAGCTGCAGAAGTAAGAGCTAAAGCTATCATATCCACCGTACTAGAAAGTAGAGGTCTGCATCCAGCAACAATGCCAACAAAACCCATGCATGCTCCGAATTGCTTTTTCAAGTTCGCGAAAGTGTTGAATTTCTGTAAGTTCCGCTGATAAACAGTCTCGTAGCTTTCCTTTCTTGAAACATGCTGGGAATCCGTCTCTTTCTGTGCGAGGCGTTCAAAATTATCAGAAGAAGAAGCAGCTGTAAAGTATAGTACTACAATCCCTGAACCTACCGATAAAACTAAATTTATCGCTTCAGCGGAAGTTACCATTAATATTAATACCGGTACCCAGGCCTGATCAGCGCTTGAGTGGAATTGATTAGGGTAATAATGTTCGATATATGCCATTATAGTACATTAGCGTATATTACATACCCAGTAAATAGTCTATAATCAGCAAGCAAATTACGCAAAACATTGCAATTCATTTTAGTACAATTCATTAGTAACTACAATTCATACATATACAATAAATACTCAGATACTACTAGTTTTAAGCCTGGGCGAAATCCTTGGCTGGTCGCTCGCCCAAGCCAGCGTTGTCATTATTGTTCTGGGAGTCCAAGTCTATCTTCACGTAATCCTCGTTGTTCATCTCGCGACACCAATTGAGCACATCGTAGCGCATTCTCATCGACTGCTCGAGTCCGCCTCGTACTTCCTCCATGCTCCTTACGTATTCCTTCATAAGATGCTGAGACACCAAAAGCTTTTGTCTCAGCTCCTCGGCCTCGTCGTGCTCCAATCCCAAATCCGCATCTACAGTGGGTTCAGGCACTTTGAAAAACGATTCCAAATCACGCTTCACTGGAGGAAGCGGTTTCCCTGGCTCAGGAGTGGGGTATATGGGGTCCTCTCCCACCAAGCCTACAAGCTGAGAGAAAATCGCCCTGTCGTCGTCGCCCAAAAAGGCAGCAGCGAGGTCGTTGATGTTTGAGAGTGTCTGCTTTTCTTCCACCAGTGTGTCGAGCATTTCTCTCGACATCGAGCGCAGGAATGGGTTGGTGAAAATTGTCCTCATGGAGGGGAGCCTCGGCAGCTCAGCAGGGTTCGAAATTGGCTGCAGAATCGCAGATGCCTCGATATTGAGCTCTTCTTTCTCCTCGTTTTCGCTATCAGTTTCGTCTTTTAGACTCACTTCTTCCTGCACTACTCGATCAGGCACATTCAGGGTGGTGCTACTCACAAACCTGGATCCAGGCTCAAGTTTGTGGCCTCTATTTGTGTGATATGCTGGTTTCTCGTCCTCACTGGGGATCTCGCCCATTTTTTCGGCATTCAATGCCTGTTTGAGCCGTAAAACTTGGTCTAAACTGCTCATGGTAGATGCTGGGGTGTTTGTGGGCTGGGTTGAGGTGAGGGCACGATAGCTAATTTACGTGCATACCTTCAGCAGGGTGAGAACGTTAAGGGGTGCAGGTAATTAAATTGAATCGACGATCAGTTTAATACGAATCAAAGTAAAGATTGACACACGTAGTAATTTACATATTCCAGTGGAAAAACTCATCAAGTTATAGAAGATTAAGTAAATTTAGAGTAAAAAATTAGAACGAGAGTCACTACTTAAATCTTAATACTCCATCCACAGGCCACTACCAAAGTTATGCAAAAGCGTCATTATTATTATTATGTACATTAAATAGTCTCTTGCAATTCCAGAATCCTCTCCATATCCAAAGGCGGAAGAAACACCAGAGGAGTCAAAGCGCGCTCAGTGAGGGGCAGAACGAGTCGGTAGGCGTCCTGCATGACTATGTAGTATCGGTGCATTCTCCTTGTTCTAAGGAAACCCTGGCTCTCGTAGAGTCGCACGGCAGCTTCATTCGAACACTTGGCTTCCAGCACCACCTCGTCTGCATTCTTGGCCTTAAACACCTCTACTTGCTTGCTGATGAGCTTTTTGGCGATTCCCTGACCTCTCCACTGCTCCTGCACTGCCAGCATCGCAACGTATCCTCGTGCTTTGCGGTCCTGGTGACACCTCAAACTACCTACAATTACACCCACAATATTATTGGGATCCTCGTCATCGTAAGCGAAGATCGCAAGCTCGGGCCAGTTTTTCAGGAAGTAGAGGTAGATCGCAATGGTGTATGGCTCGGTAAGGTCGACTGCAACGAGTCTGTGTACATGCCCAATGTCCTCGTCCACTTTGTTGACGTCAAACGACCGGAACTGCACCATTTTCAGTGCTTTTGTATATGTGTATAGTTTCCTTACGCTTAAGGGTGAGGCTTGCCTCGCTGGTTAATAATGGCTTGGGATAACAATGGCGTGGGGAACGACACTACTACTATGGCGGGGACGGGTAGAGCGTTGGAACTGGGGTCAGGTGACCGCACCTTCCCGCCTGCCTGTCTCCCACACGCCATTCTGGGGAAGGGTGGGACACCAGCTGCAGCACCACCCGTTTTAGAAGCGAAACGCAGCCGCAAAATAAGCAGCATCACATGGAGTTTTTCCACGCGCTGCGCGGTACAAAGTGTAAAATTGAACCTCCTGACCTGGTCACGCTGGATGCTGCGCGCCAGTCGCTCAGTGCGTCCCAGGGAATTGAGGTAAACAACCTTCTTCTCCTCATTAGCCCCTCAGGGCACCAACTCAAGCCAGAAAACATCATCAAGGGTCAACATAGGGTGTTTGTGTATGATAAGGCGTGGATTGTTGAGCACTCAAACTCCTCGCTGCTTCCTCAGATCCCTCTGTTGCCCCCAGACCCCTATCTTTCTCCCATGTATACTGACCCTAGCATGGAAATAGTTGCTGAAGCAGAGCGCACGGTGGTGGCGCACCTTAAGCACAATATGAGCGTTGTAAACAAGCAATTGCAAAAACTACAGCACATTAACCGCAAACTGGAGGCCGATTTGGCTGTTTGTGGTGGCTGGCAGCGAAGCTGGCACGCACTGCTGCAGCTTCCTCAGTTCGGGGATAAGCTGCCAGAGTTGCTGAATAAATCTGAATTGGAAAAAGATTACAACCAAATGAATGAGCTGATGGGCAATGTAGCCCAGAAATTGCAGCAGCTAGTAAGCAAGTGGGACGCAGTTTCACGTAAAGCGCCCCAGTTTGGCACTCAAAAGGAATTCGCCACCATTGAGGATGCACAGCGCAGCTTGTTGAAAACAATGGCTGAGGCTAGCACGGTACAGCATACCATTTCCTCTGAACTGAAGAAGCCCATTTCGAGGATGAACGAGACGTTCAGGCAAGTGGATACCCTGAAGTCCTCGGTTGCACAAATAATTGACCTGCCTTTCGTTTATGGAATTTTGAAAATAGAGTCTTGTCGGCGTGCGAAGTGGGTGTCCGATTTCCAACCGCTGGAGCAAAGCGAGCTGAAACGCAGACAACAGTGGGAAAAGCACTACTGCGAGGGCGCAGTGGGCGAGCTCATGGAAAAGGTTGGAAACGCTACTGACACTAAGCTAGACAAAAGTTTGGACACTAGTTTGGACGCTCAGCTGAGCACTTCTGCGGCCAAGTCATCCGATTCTTTCAAAGATGTGGAGGAATACATTCATCAATTGGAGAGCTTTGGCCTCTCCGACATCTGCCGAGACTTGAAAAAGGAAATGGGTAGCGTGCAGCGCCAGGTGCACCGCAGCATGTCGGCCTCAATCTCCTCATTGTCGCTTGTAAATGGCGTTAACGGATCTTTCAATGGAACCTCCAACAATGGCGGTAACGCAAATGCTTACAATGGAAACACTAATGGTTTCAATAATATCACTAATGGAAACGATACCACTGCTAACACGATCGCAGCCTACGAGGCGCGGATTCGTAAGTTTGAAATCATGTTGATGCAGGCACGCATGAGCAGCAATACACACGAGCTCGATTTGGTGCGCGCAGAAACTCGTGCAGAAGCCCGTGCAGAAGCGAGAGCTGAGTTCCGTGCTGAACAACAACAGCAGCGTATTGAGGAGCTCGAGCATAAGAATGCGGAGCTTATGAACCGCCTGCAGCAGGACTCGAAGGGGTGGGAGCTCGTGCTCAATTCAATGGGTTTGCAAACTTCACGGATCAACCCGGAAAATGGAGAGCCTGGCGACTACCAGGTAAACAGAGTAAAAGGACTTGGCCGCAAAACCAATGCTTTGGCTGCCTCTATGATGGAGGCATCTCGTGTCCACTCTGAGAACTCAGAAAATGCCCATAGTGGGAACTCAAACGCTACCGTTCCCGGGGCCCAGTCTTCCACCGGAAACTCTGCTGGTACATCTGTGAGTAGTACATCTGCCAACTACGAGAAGGTACTTGAGAAGACATACATTGACCACAACGTATTATTTGATGCAGTAAGTAAGCGCTTTGGTGACGTTGAGAGACTGGCACGCAAGCTGCAGTCTGAAAATAGGCAGCTCTTCGAGCACGTAACCAAGCTTGAGCGGGATACTAGACAGAGAGTGGCATTACGCTCATTCAAGGCGAACGACCTGATCCTATTTTTGCCGACTCGTGACTCGCGCCGCCAGCCCAATATCTGGGCCGCATTTAATGCGCGCGCACCACATTACTTCCTGCACCCGAAGCATGCAACACAATTAATCAATCATGAGTATCTTTTGGCCAGGGCCAGTAAGATTGAGAAACAGGTGGTGGATGGTACTACCGAGAACCCGTTTGGCCTGCCCCATGGTGTTGAGTGGTATCTCATCACCATCGACGGCGAGTGGGCTGTGTAAATGAATGCATAGGAGCAATTCCATCCCAATTATTTATTTATTTATATTATTTATTGAATAGTTAATATATAGCTAGATACGAGGTTATGCGAGAGATCGTGTTCACTGCTGCCGCTGCTGTTCTAGTTAGTTGTTGTTAGGTTTTTACCAAGGAGCGGGTGTTACAGGATCATAGATATGAAAGAATGGCGAGAAATTGATGTTTCCACCGGAAGTGTCGAGCTTAACTGCGTAATCTCCTGGTTGGACTGTATCAGGAACTGTCCAGTACACGCTTCCCTCATTGGGTACGCTTTCGGCTATACTGGATACGTGCTCTAAATTAGATGGGTCACCACGCACAAGGGAGATATCGGCAATAAGACCAGTGGGATTGTCCCAAGTGAGCTCCATAGTCTGGCCGGCATGGATGGTAGTTTCACCTAATGGTGAAGTAAACGCGTTTGGGGGCCCTGAGACAGACTTGGCCTTGACTTTATTGACACCACTAAAAACTTCGAGGATTTTGCCGATTTTCATTTGTTGTAGGATACAATTTGCTAGTGAATTGAATATGCGAATGAGTTTCTATATATATGGGGGTGCCGCATGCAGCGTGCAGATGCAGACGACCTGCACAGTACATACAGACACACAGGAAATCTACCTAGTCGGAACACGCAAGTAGCATATTTATGTACAAACATATATAAAAAAAACCACAAATTATATATACTTGCGAATGTTGAGAGGTGAACATATATTTATATATGCGCACCGTATGCATATATGACATAAGTGTCATGCACTAGTTTCGACATACATATTCGCCAATCAGAGCCTTTACATATATTGATCGGAGACCCATAGCGGCCATGAATAATGAACATAAGTCGATCGGCAATATTGCATATACAAGCCAATGATTAAAATTATATTACAGCATTTAGTTTGGCTACTCTACTTAAGACTAGAACATAATATATTAACCTATCAAGTACTATACTGGGTGATCTACTAGCCAACCCTATTTTGCTCCGTTCCCGTTTGGGACAGTTGGCCGACCCTGGCCTACACCCACCCTACTACCAGCACCCAAACCTGTCTGCGTCATCCAAACAATCAGGCCGCCCAAACCACGCTGTTTCACCTTTCTACCAGGCGCACCACTTGGACCCCCCGAAATCCATCCAAACGGAGCGCATCTGATACCACTTAGCCCACCAAACGTCCATATCATAATTTAATAATGTTGTGGCGCTCTAAAGAGAAGGCAGAGTCCCCCAATCCCGACGCCACGCCCGAGGTCGTTTCCCAGTCCAATGTCTCCTCCAATTCCTGGAAGGAACTCCTTAAATCGATCGCCAACTTCAGAGGTGATCTCAGCAGTTTGACTGCTCCTCCCTTCATCCTCGCTCCTGCCAGTTTGCTCGAGTACTGCCACTTTTGGTACGCTGGCAAGGAGGGAATCCGCACTCCTGCTCTTATTCCTGCCTCGCAGGAGGAAGACAGGTTCTTGGAGGTCGTGCGCATGTTTGTGTCGATCATGAAGGGCCAGTACACCCAGCGTAACGTTGGTGGTGGTTTCGAGAAGAAGCCCCTCAATCCCTTCTTGGGAGAGCTGTTTGTGTGCCGCGTTGATGGCGATCTGCTCCGCGCTGAGCAGGTGAGCCACCATCCTCCTGCCTACGCATACAAGATCACTGCTGAGCCCGAGGGCGGTGCTGGAAGTGGTCCCACTGTGGAGCAGGAGGGCCATGTAGGCATCAAGGCGCGATTCTCGACCACAGTTTTGGTTGAGCAGCTTGGTAAGACTGTTTATAGCATCAGCGACGGTGAGAAGTACACCGTGTCGCTTCCTCCCTTGCATTTGGAGGGTTTCATCTACGGTGCTCCCTACATTGAGCTCGACAAGAGCTCCGAGATCGTCAGCTCCAAGAGCGGTTACAAGTGCACCCTCAATTACACCGGTGCTGGATGGGTGAGCGGCAAGTCCCACACCTTGAAGGGTGAGATCCACGATAAGAGTGGTGCTCTGTTGTATACCCTTAGTGGCCAGTGGAACGAGCTCGTTACGCTCAAGAACGAGAAGACTGGCGAGACCACTGAGTTCGTGAAGCACGCTGCCAACGCAGACGTGCCCCCCATTTCGGTTGTGCCCATCAGTGAGCAGCACGAGTTGGAGAGCCAGCGTGCGTGGCAGAAGGTTGCTGAGGCTATTCGTGCCAACAACAACGAGGCGGTGCGAACTGAGAAGAGTTCAATTGAGAATGCCCAGCGCCAGTTGCGCAAGCAGGAGGAGGCCGACGGCACTAAGTGGGAGCACAGATGGTTCAAGAAGACGAACGAGGAGCCCGCTGAGTGGGAGTTCGACGAGGAGGCGTACGCCAAGGACACCTTTTTCCAGGGTCGCTAGTCATTTCATATATCAAATGCATTAACACAGTATTTATAAATAATAATTGAGGTAAATGAAGCATTTATTTATGTAGTGGTGCAATAATTGAAATTAATTTTTGAGGTGCTGTATTAGGCAGAGTTTATCTAGCATATGTGAATAGGAGGGTGAACTCGGACAGCGTTATAATTGACTGGTATCCACTTCAATTTGATTTAATTTGACTTGAATTGAATTGATTTAATTTAATCTAGCTTGCATTATATTTCACATAACATTTGGATTCGTAAAATTTTTATTATTTTATATTGATTTTAATTTACCTGTTTACTTACGCCAGTTTGAGTGGAGCACACCAATGGACCTTCACCCTATGCACGCCTTATGCATTTAGAGCCCAGGTATGGAGAGCTATTCCGATGCGGGTGTGTGTATTCGCCGGCACAGCGAGTACGGTTGTGTGGGTGTGTAGTGAAGTCACCGCTGTTGTGGTGTTAGGTGCGATTACGCTTACCTAAGCTAGGGCTTCCGTGAGGCCGACTCACCGACTAAGGGCTTGTCTCCCGGCCTTATGGCTCTGTGCTCACTCAGCACCGAGGTTAGGTAAATTTTCACACCCCCCTCCCCCCTGTGCCCTACACATTTTTCATCACCACAAGCAGGTTCTGATCTCTCATTAACCATATTTATTATCATTTGAAAAATGCCTCCTAAAATCGACCCCAACGAGGTTAAGATTATCTATCTCCGTACCACCGGTGGTGAGGTTGGTTCCTCCTCTTCGCTTGCCCCCAAGCTTGGTCCTCTCGGTTTGTCCCCCAAGAAGATTGGTGAGGACATTGCCAAGGCTACCAAGCAGTTCAAGGGTATTGCTGTGACTGTCCAGCTTACTGTCCAGAACCGTCAGGCCCAGGTCTCTGTCGTCCCCTCTGCCAGCACTCTCGTCATCGCTGCCCTCAAGGAGCCCCCTCGGGACAAGAAGAAGGAGAAGAACATCAAGCACAACGGCAACATTCCTTTCGCCGAGATCATCAAGATCGGCCGTGAGATGCGCCAGAAGTCCTTCGCCAAGGAGCTCAAGGGTACTGTCAAGGAGGTCCTCGGTACTGCTACCAGTATCGGTGCCCGCATCGACGGTAAGCCCGCTCACGTCGCCCTCGAGGCCATCGACAAGGGCGAGCTTGAGGTCCCCTCTGAGTAAACGTCTTTGCACACACATATCACCCCATAAAACAAGTGAAATATCTTAATTTTTATTAAATTGACTGCTGCTTTGTGTTGTTTGTTAATTTTTCTGTATGTAAAGTTTTGTTGTTCGCTACACTCGGAGCTGCCTGATTAAACCCACAGCCAGATCCTTTTTCTGACGAACTAGATTGATAGCATTTTAAGTACGATCACCTCGGCGGATTCGTCCGTCCTGGTGGACTGCGGCCAGTTATAAGTCGGCTAGCAGGACTGTTTAGGTGCGACATCCCCATGTTATCACTTGTAAGTACGGAAAAAGGATACACGTTCTGATTCGGTAATGCAGGTGGTGACGACTAGTTAGAGCAGCAGGTCTTGATATTAAATTAGCATGTCTATGTAGAAGCCTATCTGGAATATGGTGAAAAAAAATGAAGCTTTAATGCTAAAACTAGTGAAAATGTTTCATAAATGTTGCATAAATGTTGTTATATGCTGTAAATAATTAACACACGCATGTCACACCGACAATCATTGATTAATTATCACTGTGGCAGCAGATTACTGTCTCCATTCATTGTGTAACACATACATAGTGTAACCCACCCATATTGTACGATGCACCATTCACATAGTGACAATTCATAATCATAAATTTGCTATTTCAACTGTACATACTTTAAACTATTTCACGCGCTTATAATCATACTGTAGACCTCTCTCTTCCACTGTATGGTTGCCCTTCTTAAGTGAGGTCTTCTTCGTATCACGCTTCAACGGTAGACGCATGTCAAATGCATCCTCGCCTCCAGAACCCATATAATAGTTTATCACTCGCCTGAACGCGTGGAATCCAAACTTCTTATACATATCAACCGCTACCTTGTTGCTACACCGCACATAGAGATCCATGAAGTAGCACTTTTGGTCCTCGGCCTCTGATGCCAGCACCAGCTGATCCACAAGGAGTTTACCCAGTTTGAGCCGCCTGAAATCTTTTTCAACCGTCACTGCTGTAATATGACTGTGCCAGTCGAGATCATGGCCCTCAGACTTGCCAATCATGTATCCAATAGGGTGATCAGTGGGATTCTGCACCTTGAACAGCAGCGAGGGCCATCGTAGAAGATACTCGAGGTAATAGCTTATGTCGTAATTTTCAGTGAGCACATCCAAGTTAACTGCGTTCAGATCAAGCAGATCAAGCGCGCTGAACGGGGTCAAACTGGCCATTTGAAGGGGACAGACCGTTATAGCTTGAAATACTCAGGGTGAGGGGGGGCTCCCGAAATGGCAAGGCAGAGAGAGAGACTGCGTAGCAGCAGTCAACTAGCTAGGCAATGAAGGGGTAGGATTATTCGATATAGTTTGAGATTATTTAAATTAAATGATTAAGATGAGATGAACCACTGTCTAGAAAATACTTTATGGAAATTTACGTATATATATTCATGCTATGTGCTGTTGATTAGCACGAACCAAAACGCACAAACATAGTAGTGCACAACATGAAGAAGCACCGACCAACAGAAGCTAATCTATAAACAAATATTCATGTAATAATACAAATTTTAATCAACATTTAATTTTTTTCTCGAATCCTGCTCTGAAGAGTCCCTGTAAGGAGTTAGAACACCCGTGCTGGCCTAGATACACGTTACGCCCAATATGCACACTTATATCGTCATCGCTCCACTCACCACCTCTTCCTTTCTCCACCACAACTACACTCTGTAGCTTTCTCATTTCTTTCACCCCCCACACAGAAGCATGTCGCACTTTGTCGGCAAGCTTATCTCTATTGTAGATACTAAAAGCGTGCGATATGTCGGTATTCTAGGCAGTATCAGCGCTGAAACCAGCTCGCTGGTTCTAAATAACGTCAAGATCTATGGCACTGAGTCCAGGGTAGACGAGAACGACTCCAAAAACAGGGTCCTCCCTGAGTCCGGAAGACGCGACTCGATCGTGTTTAAAGGAAGCGATGTGGAGGACCTGCAGGTCATAGAAACCGATCCTTTGGACGCTGTTTCCTCCGATTCAGAGCCCAAGTCTGCTTCGACTGATCGTCACCATAGCACGACTACCCCTAACAAAACCAGCAAAGAACACAGTGGCCGCAGCGATAAGCGGAAGGGCCACAAGCAAAGTGTAAGTATTATGATGAATCAACTTAATTTTAAGACTCTGAGGTGTGCCATGCGGAGTTACACCGTTGTTGCCTTCCTTCTGAACAAATACTAACCCCCCAATCAACAGACCTCTAATAATGCTAATGAAAGCACCGAAAACCGCTCTGAGAGCCCGGTTGAGCGTGAGAGCAGTCCCTCTGAGGAGGAGTTCGACGAAGAGGACTTCGTCGCTCGCACTCAGAAACTCGTCCTCGACGACAAACCACACCAGACATTCGAAAAGGTGTATAACAAGTCCAGTTCTTTCTTCGACAACCTTGGTGATGGCGAGGAGGAGAAGCCGGTCCGAAGGTTCAGTTCTGAGCGTGGTGGTCGTGGAGGAAGCCGTGGCGGTCGCGGTGGAAACCGCGGCGGTGGTCGTGGTGGATTTCGTGGTGGCCGCGGCGGTGGTCGTGGTGGTCGCGGTGGTAACCACCAATATGGTAACCACCATAATGACTCTCACGGCTCCAGCGAGTTTGTTCCTCGCTCCTCGCAGCCTACTCGAGGCCGTGGCGGCTCTCGTGGTGGCCCAAGAGGTGGTAAGCCGAAGGGATCCGTGGAGAGCTCGAGCGGCGCAGACGAGTTCATTCCAGGGCGACTTGCGTAAGGTGCGTTGTACTTTAATTATTTATTGACTTAATGAAATTACGACTTAATATTTATTCTAAATAAATAAAAAAATGACTCAAGGTCACATATGATTGCGTGTTGCTATGTACATAGACTGTAAATTGCCCCAACTCTTAGTTTGCAACGGCCTTCTGATTGAACGCAAATCCAATCCACTCACTGAGCCAGGTCCTCACAGTGGCTCCTAATATCTTACCGTGAGTAGAGGAAAATAATCTAAGTACTACCAGCCAGTCCTTGGCCAGAGCCCACAGGAACCCCTGCGCCAAGGGGTAGAACACCTGGTTCTTACCAATAAGCAACACTTCATGCCATTTGTTGCCCTTAGCTGGCGCCAATCCATTGTAAAAGGAACTCTCCAGGCGCAAGTCGGCAAGAGCAATATTTACTGGGGATGACATGTCGTTCTAGTTTAGCTATGCGACGCCGCGCTGCTCGTTTAGTGGGGGTGTGTAGCGGTGTAGGGGTCACGGACAGTTGAACCCTTGGGCCTGCTCTGCTCATCACAGCTTGAGAGCTCCACCCCCCCTACCTTGAGCTCGGGTCCTCATCCCAGGCTTGGGAGTTCGGGCTTGGGAATTTGGGCTCGGAAGTTTAGCCTGGGAGTTCAGCCTGGAAGTTCAGTCTGGAAGTTCAGCCTGGGACTGCGGCATGGAAGGTCAGTCCAGGGTACCAGTTGAATTTACTAGGGTATCTATTTCCAAATTCAAAAACATGGATCATAATCCATTTATTTCGGATACATATTTCCGAAACAGCCCACGATGCCCTAAATTTATATTCCGATACGAAGTGAAATTTTAAAGAATGTGGTTTAAGTGATCTAAATGAAAGAAACTAAAACAATTATATTATGCGATAATTAGAATTTACAAAATATGCAGGGTAGAATTAATAGTGTAAAGCAATGTCATTGCCATGAAACGCATATTATTTTAGATACTCTTCAAGGAGTGTTGGAGTTTTGGTATTAGAACATTAAGCTTCTTAGAGCAAGTAAGCAACAGCGGCAGCGATACCAGCAGCGGCACCAATCTGAGCAGCAGAGCCAGCGTTAGGAACGGGGGCAGCAGTAGCAGTAGAAGAAGCGGCAACAGAGGGGCCAGCAGTGGAAGCAGCAGCAGAGGTGGCAGGAGCAGAAGCAGCAGCAGAAGAAGCAGAGGAGGCAGCAGAGCTGACGAGAGAAGAGCCCTCAGTGCAAGAGCAGTCAGAGAGAGTGAGGGTAGTAGCCTCAGAAACAGTGTAGGTCTCGCTACCGTAGGTCAAAGTAGTGCTAGAGCAGGGGATAGTGACGAAGGCAGTAGACTCAACAGTGGTGTTAGAGGCAGGAGCAGTGACGTTAGCAACCTCGGAGGTGGTAACAGGGGCAGTGCTGACGGGAGCAGGAGCGGGAGTAGAAGGAGCAGAGCTAACAAGAGAAGAATCAGTGCAAGAGCAGTCCTCCAAAGTGAGGGTGGTAGCCTCAGAGACAGTGTAGGTACCAGTGCCGTAAGTCAAAGTAGTGCTAGAGGGGCAGGGGATAGTAACGTAGTTAGTAGACTCAACAGTGGTAGTGCTGTTAGCGTAAGGGCCAGCGGCAGCGGCAGCGAAAGCAGGGGCGAAAGCAAGAGCACCGATCATTATTATTATTGTGAGAGAAGATAAACTAAAGTAATGAACAATAAGTCTGGGTGACTATCCTCTCTATATATACCCTCCGGATCGATAATAGTTTTTTTTAGGAGGTATTTTGATTAGGGTACATGTATACGCATGTGGATGCCAATTAATTATTTGTTCCTATTAATAGTTGCATAACCCAACCCATAAGGTTTTCAGATACAGGAGGGGTAGCGGTACAGCTTTTATATTGTTGTAATGCCTGCATTACCGACTAAAACACCCCCTATAACATCACTGAAGCCTGTGACTTTACCATTTTTTTGTAGTTTTAAATACAAAGTTCAGTAACGAATATTCAAGTCTTACGGGTTATGTATTATTGCTCTAAGCCGTTGTTGACTTTGCTAAGCCATAGGGTATTACCCACACCCTTTTTGTTTGTACCATACTAATTAGGTGAAGAAGTGACAAAAACTAAATGACTAATCTAGCGGACTGGGGGCTATTATTGGCTTCCTCTATGCAGTATAACACGAGCTCATGCAGGTTCGAAAATGACGTAGTAGAGTAAGACACAGTTCCGACTGATACCATAACGCAAAATACCCATGTAAAACAGATATGAAACAGTCTACATGTAGGCACCACAAAACTAAAATATCGGATGTAGCTAAATAAAATTTTAAGTTGCTTTTGTTGTACTAGGAATATGTTTGAAAAGAAGAAGGAACTTCCCCACACTTCCCCAATCCTGACAGAGTTAGATAGCTTGGCTTAGCTCTAATGAACACAGAAACCCAGCCCACGTGATAAAGTTTTCACTATGTATGCAAGTGCCTCACCATCATGCCGCACGTGCCTCATTAGCTTGTTTTGGTTTTCGGAGTGGTTGGTAAGGCCTATTATTGGAGAGGCCGCAAAAATACTACTAACTTGTTGGGAATACCAATTTATTTATAGATAGACTTCTCATGGCGGTACATGAAGCCCACACAATATACGTCTACAAGGGAGTGTAGGCATGCAATTATATATTTAAACTGAAACATTTATTACATTCCATTTAAAAAAGTGAATGGAGAATTTACCATTGAAATTCAATGATCCTCCGAAAAGGGGAATTTAGCATATTCGTACAGAACGAGATGCTAGTAGTTCCACCCTGATAATTCGGCGCAGTGGCGATACAAAGAGTAAGCCGAACATGTGAATGTAGATAAATAAACAATGTATACATTGTGCAGATATTACCAAATGGACGAAAAATATTAAAAATTGTAAAAAAATTAAAGAAAAATGTAAAAAATGTAGAGTGGGATTTAAATGTATTATTTGCTCTGATATATAGCATGAACCACCTTCCTATGTGCCATACACACAGCGTCCAGAATTTTCAGGGTTGGTACGCACTACCTGCTTGGAGCATGCCTATAGAGCTTTCCAGGCGTGACCTCGCCATTACAGCCGCAGCTGCGCTGGGTATATATATATTACTCCCTACTATATTCCCTTCTAAAAACCCACGATTGAGTAAATATACGCGCGGTTTAGTGAACAGTGGCAATGACTGCTTTGCGAACTCGACCTTTCAGGCGCTCTCAAGCCTTAACTGCCTGAAAGAATGGCTGGGTGAGTCCATACAAGAATACCACACCAAACATGGTATTCAATCTACGAGCGAAGAAAATAAAGAACCCACCAATGTAATTTGGATTGAGTCACTCATGCAATTTTTAGACCAATTGACTCCAGAGAACCTGTCATCTAGCGACCCCATCAGCGTTTGGCCACTATTGAGGGTAATGGAAGCTCGGTATGGCGCTAGGATTTCGCGCGCTCAACAGGATGCACATGAAATGTTGGTGCGAGCACTCGAGATGTTGGAAACCGAGGCTAAAGTGAATCATTTGGACACATTGACTGCTATGCCCTTTAGCGGTAAGACATGTGATGAAATCAGGTGTCTCTACTGCCAGTACACGAAGGCGGTGGAAACAGAGTTTCTAGTGTTGGAGCGTCAGCCTGATGAAGAAGTGCTGGGAAAACAGAGTGAAATTATTAGCGATTACCGATGCGACAACTGCCACCAATTGGTGACGATCGAGAAAAGTAATTCCATTGCAGCCCTGCCCAAACTTTTAATTGTACATATAAACAGGAGCCAGTCGTACTCAGGCACCTCCTTCCGCAACAACAGCGCTACTGCTATTCTGCCTAAGCTTCCCTCCCAGCACGTTCTTAAGGCAGTTGTGTTTCACAAGGGCAGCCACTACCGGGGCCACTACACCTGTGCCCGACAGCAGCGTACCAGGACTAAAACCACGACGACGACCCTACAACACAATTCCCCACAATACGATTCTCCACAACGTAAATCCCAACCGTCTAATCCCCAGCCCAAACGCGCGAGAAAATGGTGGATGATAAGTGACGACAGCGTGCGCGAGGTGAATTTAAATGCGGTTACCTCGAGGACTTCTGATGCATACATGCTATTTTACGAACGCGAATAGTTATTTCAAGTATAGAGACTAACGATAATTGTGATTTTACTTTATTTATTAGTATTTGGCACTAGCTTCGAAATTAATTTGTTGCTCAAATTGACGTTCAGTATACATACATACGTACATACATACATGCACAAATACACGCACATATACATACATATACGTATGTTAATGCAGGCAACGAATGCGTACAAACAATCAAAAGCGCCAACGAATGCGTATTATCCACTTCGCACGAATTGGTCTACAAGAATACAAAAAGAAGATACATATATAAAAACATAAAAACAGAACTAGAAATAAACAAATCCTAATGGGGGCAAAACTGACCGCCAGTTCTAGAATTGAACGCTAATTTTAGTTAGATTTTTCCCCAAAAGGAGGCTAAAGAAAAGGAAAGAAAAACATACTAACAAGGAGTTTAGGCCTGGGTCTTCTCCTTGTAAGCAGCCTTCTCGGCGTCGTAACGCTTCTTGTCCTCAGCAGCCTGGTCCTCGTACTTCTTCTTGTCCTCAGGGGAGAGCTGTCTCCACTTCTCACCAATGAGCTTTCCGATCTCACCGAACTTGGCGTCGGGGTGCTCCTGGTTCACGACCTTACGCTGGTCCTGGGCGTAGAACATGTACGCGGTGATAGGGCGCTTAGGGGCGTTGGGGTCCTTCTTCCGGCGGGTACCGGGGGCACGACGGGTAGTAGGGGCAGTAGTGTCCTTAGGCATCTGTAGAGAGGGTGTTAGTATTTTGTTCGATTGGGTGGAAACAACAACAACAATAAGTTCAATGGCAATGCGTGCAACCAATGCAGTCAGGACGAAACACAGCCGATAACAGCTGATCTGCTACACCAAACTATGGGAATAGCACTCAGCGTCGCGTCAGTGTGCGTAGTACTGCTGCAAGGATGCCAAGCAATCCATGAATTATTATCATTTTTTCCAATCTGAATAATTAGCTGCCAAACCAACCAACTGCAGCACTGTTTACACGTCAGAGACAACCTCCTACGCGTGGTAGGGGGGCAGGCGTTACACCTGTACCACCACGCTCCACCTCACGAATCATCTCGAGAATCACCTCAAGATTTATGGTGGGTGGCCAATTCCAAGTGAGGAATTGGGGTGGAAGCGGTTCTCTGGCGACCTCACCCGACGCGCGTCGCGGTGGGAGGTGCGTTAACGCTGCTGCTGGTGGTTAATGGCGGAGCGGAGGTCGACTTGGCGTCCAGAAGTGAATTCACCAGCATTTTTGCGACGCAGAAATGGCGACAAAAAGGGGTCTTTTTGAAGCTTATTTCAATTGCATAACCAGTTGGATTCATTTCCGAAAGCGCAAGCTAACTCTGCTCCATGACTATTACTTACCTTTAGTTGCAATGGCTTGGGTGCTCTTAAGGCTTGTGTCTTAACGCTGTACCAAGTTACAGGGTGTGTATGTATAGAGGGGGGATTATATTAAGGGGAGGTACAGGGCAAAGCGGTGACATTCCCAGGCTTGCGATCAGCCAATATTACTAAGAATTTTTAGTGATGATCACTTAAGTAAGCACCGTAAATGGCTGTGAATGGGGCTTTTTCTACACGATACGAGTATTGGGCAACAACATACGAGTACTGAGCAACAACAAATGCCGGGTATGGGGGCAGAACCTGGGAGTTCTGGGGATAAACCCTACCCTAATAAATAACAACCCCACCACGGAGAGCTTGCCCAACTATAGCTAAGCAGTTTCCATGCACGAAACCCTGCACGTGAACTCCACAAATACTGACCGGGAAATATATCGGTGCAAGCCATATCACTACTGCGACCACATGCCATTGGAGTAAACGTACGGCGTATATCAGGCACCCCATGCACGCATGGGCGAGTGGAAGTGCGATCGTAGTAGTGAACCGGTGCTAATCTAGCGTCTATATACAAATAAAATTAAACAAATATCTGTAGGAATATTTTTTAAAAAAGAATCGAAGCTATACATAGTGTTGTATATATTAAAACTGAAATTGATTTCCCGGGAAAGCCTGGACACCGACGTGGCTGTTATTGTGTAGATCTGCCTGCCTCCTTCATCATGCGTGCACCACCACATTGGGATACTAAAAAGCTTAATTTTCGGTGCAATCAAATCATAACATAATGCTAATTTTAAGATTAGTTTATATATATGAGTTCTGAGTCTCACTAATTAGATATTCGAATTTCTTTCGGGTATGCCCACTCCAGGCTCACGTCGAGAAAAGGAAAATGAACATAACTCGATCAGACAAGTAGATAATGAGAGCTCATCGTCAGGCTCAGAGGTTCTGTTTCCAGAATATTCTTATCACACTCAAAAGTA
Source organism: Starmerella apicola (assembly GCA_030572115.1). Lineage (NCBI taxonomy): Eukaryota > Fungi > Ascomycota > Dipodascomycetes > Dipodascales > Trichomonascaceae > Starmerella > Starmerella apicola. The sequence goes on along the minus strand of JAJLZH010000004.1, from coordinate 788,818 downwards.
TCCATTGAATTATGAGACAGCTTCAAAACTGAAGGACATTGATGACCACCTCATCAGTGAAGAAGATCAAAAACTGATATTTTCACACCTACCAGATCGTACTAGTGAAGAATGGTACGAAATTTTATATAACGGGGTGACATACCATACTGGAGATACTCTTATTCCAGAGAAACAAATGAACCGATGGAAGAGATTACTTATGGGACCGACCGAGACGCAGGCTAGAGAGGAATGGGAGCATGAGGTAGCATTTGAAGCATTTTTATTTCACGAATGGTCTGTATACCCGGAAGTACGCGCGGTAACTAGACCAATTGATGAAAAAGAAGACCCTTACTATCATAGCCTCAGAGTTTATATAATAGGGACTGGCTGGGGTATATGTGGATCGGTTTTAGCTACATTCTTTGCGCTGAGATTTCCTAGCATATCGCTGGGAAGCACATCTTTGCAGATTTTAATTGCGCTTTCAGGAAAGTTATGCGCCGCTCTTCCCAGAATTGCAATCCCATTGGGCTGGTCCAAAAACGCTCGAAAGATCGTGCTCAATTCAGGAAATTCGTGGACTTTCAAGGAACAAATGCTAGCCACTTTGACCATGAGCGTAGCAAATGGTAGCCCCTATGCCCAGTATGCAATTATTGCCCAAGCCAATGATAATTTCTACGGGTTTTCTCATGCTAACAATTTTGGATATATGATAATGCTTATTCTGTCGTCAGCATTTATGGGATTCGGATTCGCGGGTATATTCCGTACCGTATTAGTATACCCCTCGCGAATGGTTTGGTACTCAGTATTACCATTCCTGCCTCTCTCGCGCACACTAGTTAGCAACGATGTACGCGAGAATGTATCAGGGTGGAAGCTAAAACGCTGGGAATTCTTTTGGCTAATGACAATAGTGTGGTTTTGTTGGTACTGGATTACCAACACTGCAGCTACATTTTTGCAATACTTCAATTGGATTTGCTGGATTGCACCCAAAAACGTCGATGTAAATATAATCACTGGATCATTCAGTGGCTTAGGTCTGAATCCAGTTGGGTCATTTGATCCCAATATATTCGGCAATTTGGGCGGAATAACTACTCCTTTGGAGTCATATTGCAATTGGATGTTTGGATATTTCATATCATTTATTGCTATTATCATATTGTTCTACAATAACAAGAGATGGACAGGATATCTTCCGATAAACAGCAATGTCTTATATGATAACACGGGAAATACATTCCAAGTAAGGAAAATTATTGATCCCGAAACCCATAGATTAGTTGTTTCCAAGCTCCAGCAGTATTCCCTCCCGTTTTGGAGTGCTGGAAATTTAGTACAATACGGCGGATACTTCATGTTATACACTGCCATGGTTGTCTATTCTATTCTGAACTATGGCGATACATTAATCATGAGCGCTAAAGCCCTCGGGAAGGGAGTCTCTTTTGGCACCAATGGAAGCTCGGTTTCTCATTTCCAAGATTCGTTCAGTAGGAGGCAAGCAAGACTCAAAGAGGTGCCTGAATGGTGGTTCATGATAGTTTTCGTCTGTGCCATTGCCATATCTATTGCTTGTGTGGAAGTTTATCGCTTTACTGAGACTCCGGTGTGGTCCATATTCTTGGGAATTGGCTTGGCAGCTGTGTTTATCCCAATTAGTGGAATACTTCAGGCTACCACAACCTTTGGATTTGAGACAAATGTACTCATTGAGCTAATCATGGGATATGCTGCCCCGGGTAATCCGAATGCACTAATGATATCGAAAGTTTTCGCAACTAATTTCTTTTCTCAAGCCGATAATTGGATCACCAACCAAAAGCAGGCACACTATGCAGGCGTAGCACCACGAGCTTTATTTTTCTGCCAAATCGTTTCAACATTGTGCACATGCTTTGTGCAGACTGGTATCGTACAATGGCAAACTAGTGGAGGCATTCAAGATTTGTGCAATCCCAAGAACAAGAACCTTTTCACATGCCAGAGCTCCAGAACGTATTTCAATGCTAGTGTTCAATGGGGCACGCTCGGACCTCGGAGAGTATTTCGGGAACTTTATCCCATAATGCGTTACTGTTTTCTCTTTGGTGCGGTTTACCCAATACCATTTTGGATACTTCGAAAGTTTTTGCCTGTTCTGGTCCAAAAGTCTGGAATTGATTCTAAGACTCGCAAATTCTACTGGTTAGGTGGACTTTGGCTCCAGCATGTCAACGAAGTCGTTATGCTGTTAGCCTCAATGAATTGGGCACCGTACAACATTACGTATTTCATTGGTGACTTTTACATCTGCATACTATTTCAGAAGATAATCAAGGAGAAGTATGGTAAGTGGTGGAATCGATATGCTTACCTCCTAGTATCTGCGCTGAGCAATGGTTATGGATGGGCAGGCTTCTTCGACTTCTTCGCTACACAGTACAGACATTTGGTAGAGGTGGATTGGTGGGGGAACAGAGTAAACTCAGGAACAGTTGACAATATGGAAGCTGCTGTGAAGTTTGCAATTCCACCAGAAGGTTATTTCGGACCACCTAAGGGAACTTTCAGGTAGACTACTTCTACTAGTACACACAATTATTAACAAGGATATATGATAACCAAAGTGTAGTGACAGAATACACATAGTTGTGTATGTATTTGTATGTACTAATCTAGACGAATGACTATGTAGTTAAGTCCCTGATTCTATTTTCTTTTGTTTTTTCTCAAGCAGTCCACTTTTAAGACTGCTTCTCGGCGGTGACATCGACCTCGATGTACCACTCAGGGCGGGCGAGGGCAACCACCACCAATCCGGTGAAAACAGGGAACACACCCTTCATACGTCTGCCCAAAATGCGGTAGGCAGGCTCGCGATACCTAATATCAGTAAGGTAAACTACAACCTTGCAAATATCTTTGAGCTGGCCATCGCACTCCTTGAGCAGAAGCTCGATGTTATCCATGACCTTCTCGGTCTGGGCCTCGATATCACCAACACCAATATTCTCTCTGGTATCCAAATCCTGAGGAACCTGGCCACGGAGGTAGATTCTGGTGTCAGAAACGACAGCCTGGCAGAGATCGTTATCGAGGCTCTGCTCGGGGTAAGTCTCCTTAGTGTTGAAAGGGCGGATACGCTTGTGAACCATCTTTTATTCAAATTATGTTTTTATTTTTCTTCCCTCTGTGGTTGTGTAGAGAATGAAATTTCACCGGGTAGTGCTGGTTTATAAGGCTTCGGTTTGTGGCAGCTTGATAATGATTCACACCCTCACTATGCATTGTGGCAAGGGCATGGCGGGGATAACGTCTCAATGGATGGGGCTTCCACGTGGAACAGTGATAAGATCATATGAGGGCACGGGTTAGATGTGAACGATGGGCACCATAAACCTCAGCCCTATGAGCACAGCTTGACAAATTAAGGCAAAATAGCCCTTGAAAAGTGAAAAAAAAAAATAGATTTTGGTCGATTTAAATATGTATATACAAATATTCTACTTCTTACTCGTCACCAGGAACACCGTAGGAAGGAGCAGCGGTAGGATTCAAGCACCGGGTTACATAGTCGTGCATCTGGGGCGCCCAGACATCCCAGATGCCATGCATACGCTCGAGAGGGTTCTTCTCGTCATCAAACGACCAGTCGACCCGAATATCAGCAATAGGCCATGCTTCTTTATCGACAACAACCAGACCAGCGCTCTTAACGGGGCCAGCCTCGCCTCCAGCAGCCAATCCTGCTTCCATGGCCTCGATAACACGCAACCCTAGTTCCTTTTTGGGGTCAGACTGCAAAAACGAGTCCACAATCGCCTGGACGACCTCAGTGCTGGCAAGCATGTTACCAGCGGAGCAGACATTGGGTTTCTGAACCTCAGCGGAGGTACCCAGCGTCTTGTCGCCAGACCAAATCGCAGTGTTGCCCTTGGTATCCACAATGGTAACCTGTCTAAACTCAGGGAACTCGCAGCTTTTCGAGATTTGCTCCTTAGCTTCACTAGCACTAAGTCCAGAAGCTAAAAGCTCCAGAGCTTTGGGTCCCAAGCGGGGATCAGTGACGTTTTGCGAGGTTGCAGCACCAACGCCTGCCTGTGCATAGGCACAGCGCGCAGCAACCGAAGGGGAGGACGAACAGACTGCAGAAGCAAACTGTCCAGTGCGTTCACAGCGAGCTACAATAGAAAAGGTCATGAGGATATGTACTGGGGGTGTTAACGGTTTGTATTGTGTATGTGCTGTGTATTGGCGTGGAGAGTCGACGAAATTGACCTTGCCCTCATTGAACATTAACCTTACCACTATAATCGTCCCCAACGTAGAGGGTTATCACTGCCGGTAATTGATCTTGATCAGGCATGTCTAAGCGAAATGGGTCATAAGTCTAAGCGTGGCTTCATACGAGGTAAGCATGCAAGGTGGTTTTTATGCAAGGTGATGATCATGCATAACGGTACTCAGAGATGAGTAAATCAAAACACTGAAGAAAAAGCTGTTAAGTGCGCGTAAGTGCAGTGGGCGAAGTAAAGCTCAGGGAAAATATATGAAATTGCTGTTCTATTTCGTTTTCATAGATTGCAGTAAACTATATACGTATATACATGGCACCCAACAGTGAGTGATTTTTCTTTTTTTGATAGCTTTTATACTGTGAGCTTGTTAGTTTTCGTAGTTGAGGTACATCTGCTGCTTGGCGATGTGGTCGCCAACATACTTAGCATCGTACCAAACACCCCAAATGAACGAAGAGCCTCTTCTGGTTTGCCAGGGCAGACCGAGGTAGTAGATTCCAGGCTCGGTGGAGATACCACGCTTGTGACTGGGCCTTCCCTCACTAGTGACGGCATTAGTGCTCTCCAAGAAGCTGTAGTCACTCTTGAATCCAGTAGCCCAAATAATAGCCTTGATGTTCTCCTTCTCTAGATCAAGATCCTTAAGAGGGTGAGTGACGCACTCGGGATCAGGCAAGAACTGGCGCGCTTCAGGCTCCTCAGGAAGACTCACACCGTTCTGCTTGATGTACTCATCCGCTTCATCAAGTAAAGAAAGGTAGTTAGCGTCTCCTTTACCGACATTCTCTTTGAGATCGTCGCTGAAGATGAGCTTTCCGTCCTTGTAGCTGGTGGTTTTGCCAACCAGCACCACGCCCTGCTTAGCAAGCTCGCGGAAGTCCATGGTTCTGCCACCCTTGGCTCCACTAACAGCAATTGTCGTGTGCTCGGAGTTGGGCACAGCCTCCATGTCCCACTTGTTGAGCACGCCCAACCACCAGCAGAAATCACGTCCGCGGTAAGATCTCGGGGGTCTGTCGTGGGCACCCACTGACAAGTAGATCTTCTCAGACTTGGTTTCGGGCGCAGTGCTGAGCTCATCAGCAATCTGGGCCCCTGAAGAACCGCATCCGACAACCAAAATATTTCCACCCTCAGCAAGATCGTGGATTTGCTTCGGGTTCTTGTACTCAATGGAGTGGATCTGCTTCACCTGCTTGTTCTCAAGCGGAACAATGGGTGGAATAGTTGGGGTCTGGAAAGCACCGGTAGCAATAATAACGAAGGTGGTGTCGACAACTCCCTTAGAAGTAGTGACCTTGAAGCCCTGCTTTTTGTCAAGGTTCTCTACTTTGGTAACAATAACACCAGTGAAAACAGGCATGTCGATCTGCTTCGCATACTTCTCCATGTAGTCAGCTACGCCATCCTTGGGGACAAATTGCGTCTTTTCTCCCTCAAACTTCAAGTTGGGGAACTTATCGTGCCACGCAGGACCATTAGCTACCAAAGAGTCCCAGCGACGAGTTTTCCAGCTCTCGGCCACTGTGTCTTTTTCCAAAACAATGTGATCAATGTTGTGAGCGCGTAGGTGCTCGCTGGCAGCAATACCTGCCTGTCCAGCACCAACAACAACAGCACCAGTAGATTTAGGAAGCTCAGTACTCATTTCAGGTACGTATACTTTTATTCTTTCTATGTTCTATCTTCGTGAGAAGAAATGGGTTGGTTTATTGGTTGAACTAGAGAAAGCCTAGGACTTCGGTTGTTATTTGGTCAATATATATACGTATACGTATATATATAAGATGGGGATGGAGGGGACCTTCGAACATGACGCATGGGCAAGGACTGGTTAAGGGTCATAGAAAACAGATAAGATATCCGATTATGTGTCATCTAAATGCTTGTAAATGATGCCTGCGGTCACCCCACCCCAAACCCCTCTGCATTTTTGTCACTGGTCCACGTTGTAAATACCGAGGGCCCGAGAGTAAGAATTACGAACTCCACCTAATACTGCAACTGCACGCTCCTCCCCTCAGATATCTTTGCTAAAAACCAAAACCCAACTGAAATCAAACTAGTTTAACAATGTCAGGAGTGGTGAATATTCTCGAGAAGCTGATTGCATTTCCTACTGTCTGCGAAACCCCTAATGAGGATCTGATTAATTATGTCGCTGACTATTTAACTCCTTTGGGATTCCGGGTTAAGAAGCTTCCCGGCGAATACCCTCATCGTTTGAGTCTCATTGCCTCTATTGGCCCTGAGACTGACGATGGCATTGTATTTAGCGCCCACAGCGATGTGGTGCCTGTGCAGGGCCAGCCCTGGACGACTGATCCCTTCATGCTCACCCAGCGCGATGGGAAGCTTCTGGGCAGGGGCACGAGCGACATGAAAGGGTTCTTGGCATGCATGCTAGTAGCGGCTAAAACCGCCGCGAGCCGTAAAGCTGAACTCAAGTCCCCCATCCACTTCGCCGTTTCATATGATGAGGAGATTGGATGTGTGGGATGCCGATCGCTTCTTTCTTACTTAAAAGAAAACAAGTTTGCTGCACGCGGTTGTGTAATTGGCGAGCCCACATTGATGGATCTGGTTATCGGACACAAGGGTAAAATGGCCGTTAAAGTCAATACCACTGGTTTGAGTGCTCACAGCTCCAACCCATTCAGGGGAACTAATGCAATCTTGCTTGCCACTAAGGTAATTGAAGAAATTGAGCTCCTCCAAGCCCGCATGATCGCTGACCCCAAGCTCCAGGACTCGACCTTCGAGGTCCCTCACAGCACCGCCCAGATCGGTGTGATCAATGGAGGTATTGCAGTCAACATTGTGCCTGATTCGTGCGAATTCAAGTTCGAAATGCGCTTACTGGCTGGAGCAAACGGTGAGGAATACGTACACCAGTTGCAGCAGAAGGCTGACGAGATTGCTAAGACATTCAAGAATGGAGGAAGCGTAAAGATAGAAATCATCAACAATTACCCTGGACTTAATACTCCCGAGTCAGATGAGTTCGTTAAGAGCCTTTTGAATGGTAAGAATAAAACCGCTCGCATCAATTTCGGTACCGAGGGAGGGTTGTTCCAAGAGTTCTTGAACGGCATCCCAGTTGTGGTGTGTGGACCAGGCTCAATTGACCGCGCCCACAAGGCCGACGAGTGGATTACTAGTGAGGAGCTTGATGAGGGCGTTGAGTTTTTAAAGAATGTTATCAGCACCCTTTAGATCGCTCTTTTCCCTGTGTTACCGTTTATTTACATTGCTGCCCTGAAAAGCAGTTATAAAAAAAGTAATCAAAACATAACTGTATATACGAATAGAACTTTTATTTAATTCTAGAATAAATGTATTTCTATAGAAATAACAAATGAACAAAAATTTTATTGCCGCTTGTATTTACTTTTTCAAATACTTATAAACCATTTATATCTGTATACGCACTCTGGGATGTGGTCCACGTTGGGGTGTTCCCCTCGTATACATTAATATATGCCCTTACATCGAATTTGCAGTCAGTAATATCTCCATGAAGCGGTTGCAGAGACTAGAGAAATTCGTGGAAAGAATCGGCCGCTACGGCGACAAATTCATGAAAACACCAGAGAAGGCACCCAAGAACAAATGGATCGTTAACGAGATCCGCACGATCCTCGACCAGCGCATGAGCGAGCACTCCTCTAAACCAGAGCTGACCCAGCACTTCAGCGAGCTCTTTTGCGGATTAGACAAGATCACTACCAATAATAAACCCAATTCGAAGGACCCACTTGACCCTAGCAATTCTGAAGAGGATATTATCGATGCATTTGACCGACTGTACTTCAGAGGCGAGTCGACGTTCAAGTTTACCAGTAAGCTACTTGCTGATCCTAGAGTGAAAAATATTGAGCATTTCAGCAAAGCTGTGGCCCAAGGTGGTACAATTCTGCGCCGCTGGACAGTGCAGCAGCGAGAAATGTTCCAGTTGCATGTGGCGAACAAGCTGTGGATTTCCAACCGCAGAAACGACGCTGCTTCTAAAATGGCTACAGACTATCACAGTTTCTGGAAAGACCATCTCGCAAATACGAATGCACAGACTCAACTCAGCAAGCAGGAGCTGAAAAGACTCTGTGTTGCTCTGGTCGCTACTAAGGCAGTGCCGGTGCAGGAGCTTCTCAGCAACACACAGTCTAACTGGCGCTCTATATTTACCCTGTGGCAAAGCTTAGTGCAAACTAAGACTGAATTCAGAGAAGAAATTGACGTTGACGACGAGCATTTGTGGCATGCATTGACCCACATCTATCCTGGCAGTGACGAGACTACTACGCCTTTTTCTAAACTCCCTAACAGTTTGAGTTTCGTCCCCACATCAGCTTCTGTTGCTGAGCAGCAGATTAGGAGTGGACTGCTCCGATTCGCTCAGCAGGAGCGCGATGGTAAGCTTCTGGATTTGCTGCAGGCCAGCAGTGGAGGCAGAGACACCAGCGTAGAGGTAGGCATCGTCGCTACCCGACTTTTCATTGCATGAATTTCATTATTTATTATTAAACACGCATCAATGCTATTTGCATTGGTTGATGCGCGTGACTTATTTATACATATATATATACATATTCAATTTACACATCTTGTTAAGCGCTAGCTCAATTCAACAGCAACAAAAGATATAAAGAAGTATGAAACCACCGGGGTAATTCAAAATTAAGGCTGTTCCTCTGCCAAACGAATCAGCATCTCTTCATCCTCGCTCGGGAACTCGTTTCTCAGCGCTTCTTCTCGTCGCTCTACTGTATTCAGGGCATGGGCATCGTCGCGGCGGGCAGAGCTGATTTGGGAACGCTTATCGGCCTGTTTGTTCTGGTTGAGCTGGAGATGTTGCGACCGAACGGAGTTTAGCTTAAACTGGGATTGGTCTTTTGCATTTCTGCGCATCCGTTTTCACACCCCCGGTTGTGTACAATATAGAGTACACACACACACAGATTTGGGTACGTTTTTATTGTCGGTGGTGGTGCAGGGATCCCAGGATGCAGGTTTAAATTAGTTGCGTGCTGCCTAACCCTGATATTCACCACTGCCGCCCCACAGCAGTCTGTCTATGTTCAGCTTTAACGATGGAACAATACATGAAGATGTGGAGCTAGTAATTGAGGGGTCAGGCGCTTATAAAATGGAAAGAGTGCACGACAGCACCATTTACTGTGTGGCCAATAGCGTGATCCAGCGAATTGGGCGGGCTAAACCAAGAGTGTATTCGTATATCCGCGATGGCAGGAAAACCAACAAGAAGCGATTTTCTCCCTTGCCGCAGCCCGTTGAGCGCAAAGTATTGAGCTATAATGGTGAGTCTACATCGTATTTGCGTGTGGGTCCAGAAGAATTCTCCTCATTGGTTTTCGTTGTTCCTGGAAACCCAGGACTGTGTGAATTTTATTACGATTTTGTTGAATCGCTGGCTTGCAAACTTCCTAATTCACTAGTAGTGGCAGTCTCGTACAAAGGCTTCGACGTTTACGAGCATAAAAGAACCCGCGAAGGGTATAGGTGGAGCAACCTCAAAGTGTATAGTTTAGAGGCCCAGATCGAGCATAAACTGGAGTTTCTTGACTATATTCTCGCCGTTTATCCTCGAATTAAGCATGTTACAGTACTGGGCCACTCTGTTGGTTCATGGATTGCCCAGCGAATTGCTGTAAAGCACGAGAACGTGCAGTTTGTGGGACTACTAACCCCCACTGTCCATGAAATCGCCAAGTCCTCTAAAGGGAAGCAATTTGTGGAGCTAACAAAATTGCTGAAACCATTGTTAGCCTTCATCATTATTTCAGTTTTGCTGACGTTTGTCCCATTCAGTCATTCTTTGGTGCGCTTGGTCGTAAAATTCCTCCATACCGACATCCGACAGGAAGCAGTAGACTGCGCAGTTGCTTTGGCGACCACACCGGCGGTAGTCTATCAAATAGTTGGCTTAGCGACCGAGGAAATGCTAATGATAGGTGGATTAATTGAGCCTCCAGAGATCGCTGGATTCTGGGATCGCCAGCCCATCTTCGCATTATTCGCTGAGAACGACCATTGGGTCTCGCAGGAGAGCCAGGACCTGCTAATTGATCACGCAAGAAGACGTCCTAATGTCACTACGGAAGTACTGAATGTTTCGCATGCGTTTTGCCTGAGAGATAGCGAGATTGTTGGTGATAGCGTGGCGCTTCAGCTGAAGAAGTGGCTGAAGAATGTACAATAAAAATGTATTTTTTTTTTTGCGAACAGTAATGTATAATATGTATGTACAATATGATAATAAGAGATAAACCAATTTCATGCCTGTATGTTTTTATCATTATTACTACTCTTGGTTTCCTTGTGAAGTCGGTTCCTCACTTCCCAGATGCTTTACCGGAACCTTGATTTCGTATTCCATATTATTGTAACAGTAAACCCAGGATGCTGCATCAAGTTCCTCAGAACTCACATCGTGCAAGTCGCCCACTGCCCAGCCAGGCCCACTTTTCTTATTCTTCTCTCCGCGCATGAACGACTGGCGACTGGCTATGCTTTCTCTTTCCACCAAAAACAGAGGGTAATTGAATTCAGTATTTTTTGAATTTGGTGGGGTCAGCACCAGCTCTATTTTAGCCAATTGATTATATACAGCGATCTTTCCGCCAGTTTCACTCCACAGAACCATCTTGAACTCGTTGTCCTTGGTCTTGTAAATCTCCACAACAGGAAGGTGCAAAACTGCAGAGTAGTTAGAATTATACCCAAAGGACTTCACTTGCCTCTCGGGATCCACCATTTTGAACCCGCAATGACCACATAGCTTGGCTGTTTTAGCCCTCAGTGGCATGCACTGTGGTGGTACAGCACCGCTGGGGTTCATATGCACAATTTCGTTTACTTGAGACTCACTCAGGTCTTTAGGGGTATCGGAATAGTTAAGCTTGGGCATGTTTGCATCCACAAACTCTCGCACTTGGCTGAAATTTATCGATCTCAGGGCGTGTGTTTGTTTATACAAGCTGAGACCGCTATTTTTGGGGTTCAAGAACGTGAATTTGTACTCGCACATGGTGCAATTCGCTTCCATTGTAGTACCTTCTCCAGTAGTTTTGCTCAAAACTGCTGAGCAGTGGGGACAAACCACACAGTTACGCGTACACCGGTTGGCGCTGGTGCGCGCACCGAGTTTCGTGTACTCCGCCAAACACTGTTGGCAAAACCACGAAACAGGTTCAAAGATCGTGGATTGCGGGCACCGAATTGCCACACATTGGGGACAGTACAGTGCGGATTCAATGGGCTCCCACCGGCTGCCGCACTTTACGTGCATAGGGTAGGGATTGACGAGCACCAGCTTGGGTGTATGTATAGTGTCTATCTAACTGCCATGTGTGAAATAAACACCCAGAAACACCCATATCCACAACATTGCATTAATTCTGTTTTTCAAAAAAAAGAAAAAAAAATGAAACCAGTATGTAAAAAATTATACGTTCTGATATAAATATCATGTCGCTTAGCAACAGGAAGTCCATTCCACCTCGTGCTGTTCTATTCTCGCGGGAGGTTAAATTGCCCTGCAGGTCGTGGGCAGAGGGTATGCTTCTGGTGGTGCTGGCCAATTTGGCACTGGTACTGTGCCAGTCTCTGCACGAGTGGGTGGTTTCGCCCGAGTACGAACCGCTGAGCAGCTCACATCTGTGGTCATACATTCCTCAAGTCAGGGATAAAGTGCCCCCTTACGCCTTGTCCCGCTTCAGCATTTCCCAGGCGGTGGAACGCTGGTACAACGGCAGGGAGATTGTCCCCCCGCAGCAACGCGAGGATCCTGATGAGTTCAATGTTTTGAGTGCTGAGGATCTGCAGTATTTATCCGATAACAACCAGCTCAAGCTTGGCCTTGTCTACTTCTGGTCGTTGGGTGGAGTGCAGCGTGATTTCGAGAAGGCAATTAAGTGCTTCGAGCGCGCCGCCCAGTTCGGTGATTCCGACGCAATGTACATGCTGGGTATCTCGTATTCCAGCGGATTGCTGGGCGCAATTGACGAGGACCAGGGCAAAGCGCAACTGTACTACACTCTTGCTGCTGATGCTGGGTGTTTAGAGGCGCAAATCGCGCTCGGGTACAGGCTGAGATACGGAATTCACACACCAGTAAACTCAGAATTGGCGCTTTATTACTACAGGAAGGCCGGAATGCTGCTGTTGGATGACCTGGAGTCGTACTTGGGCGAGCAGAACGACCCATCGTACTACGACGGAACAATCCAGCCCCCGTATTTCAATGAAGGCGAAGTTCCTGCTCAACAAAAAGAACCTTACTCTGAGCTGTGGCATTACTCGCGTATACTGCAGCTCATCTATTCATTTGGAGGAGAGGAGCACACTGGTTTGTATGGTAACAACATCTACCGACAGCACCTCCCTCCGGCCTCCAGCGCTACGCTGTGGATGGGTGACACCACCACGGCATCCAGGTTCGTGAACATGCTGTATCCTGACGACTTCACGGATTTGGACGATGCAATCAAAACACTCACATACCAGGCCGAGTTCGACGAGGATCCGAAGGCAATGTACACATTGGCGCTGATCTACTATGCCAGGCTCGAGCACGACAACTCGATGATGTGGGTCAAGAAATGCATTGACCAGGCGGCAAACTCTCAGAACGTGTTTGACGGCAGCAGAGTCCAGCTTGTGCATGCGATGTGCCTGGAGTTCCGTGGCGAGCGGCTGGCACAGACCAGCAAGCAGACGTTGCGCAACCTCCGTGTAGCCTACGCTCACTACAAACACTCCAAAATGTACTTCGAGCGGTTTAAACCTCTGAGTTCTAACGGGTACGTGCTGGGTTGCAAGTCTTGTGCCAGCGGCATGGCCCTTATTGAGTGGCGGGCAGCTCTCGAGGTGCTGCGCCTTGAGGGCAGTGGTGAAAAGTCTATGCCTGAAGTGTTGGAGGAGCTCGCAGAGGCGCCTTCGCTCCTCGAGAAGCCTGTTAAAGAGTTCCTTTTGCAGGACCAAGACGGCTACTATCATCTCAATCGCTCGCATATGGTTGAACGATTCCAAAATGCCTTCAATGCAACCTATTTCAACACTGACTACACCCTGGGCATGAAGCTCGCGCAGCTCTACATCGAGGATGGCAAGTTCGAACAGGCTGCTTATGTTCTGCGTCGTGTGGTGTCTGATGCGGGTTCGCTCGCTCCGGGTGCCAGCCTGCTACTGGCCACTTTGCTGCCCAACACGCCTGATGTCATTGGCCGTTTTTCTGAGGGTATCTATGCATTGGTTGACCTGTTCGCTCCGGCTCGATTCGGCATGCGTGCCTATGAGGAGGGTGATCTGGAATCAGCCATGCTCTCATTGATGGTTAGCAGCGAACTAGGTGTGCGAAGCAGCACTTTGAACCTTGCTGATTTGCTAGATACACGACACTCCCTCATGGGTAAAATAATCGGCCCCCATCGCAAGTTAGGCCGGGTTCTGTCGGAATGGCCAGTACCTCAATTCGTGGGCTTGGCTGCTAACCGGACTACGCTGGCCCTCAAGTATTTCTTGCGTTCCACCCTTCAGAACTCTGTGGATGGAATGTACAAAGCAATCGAGCTTGATCCAAGTTTGGAAGAAGAGTATCTCCCAATTTTGCAGCGGCGCGACCTCGGCATGGCTCACTTCAAGGTAGGCTTGCGGGAGTTTGCTAACCAAAACTACGAGCGCGCCATGGCCATGTTCTCAAGGGCAATGATCAGCCCCGAGGCCTGGGTGCCTGTGAAGTTCTGGCAGTTCTTCACCGCCCTGAAACTGCTGCCAATGAGCCCTAGTGAAAATAGCGCACTGGCCATTCACGGATCAGGATTCTTGGGCTGGCGTAAGCTCTACCATGCCTACCGCGCGATTGTGGCAGTTGATGGGTATAATGTTGGGGAGTACAGCGATTACAAGGGCACAAAATACAGTCGACACTACCAGGGCCAGCCTAGTAAGAACTCGCCGGTGGTGTCGCGCCCCAATCCGCCTCCCCACAGCCCTCCTGCTCCTCAAAGCTCTACCTTTGGCCGAGTTGTGCGGTACATTTGCTTGGCGCTGGTGGTGGGCGTCACGCTGCACGTAGCATTCACAATAATGTTCCCTCGAGGCATGCCTGATGCCGTGACGAACCGCTTCCGCCGGGTGCGCCAATGGGCGCGTGACATCGTTGAGCGCCGTCCCCGTCAAGTGAGAGAGTTTGCTGAACAGGCACAGGAGCGTGCGGACGAGGCGCGTCTCAACCAGCACCTATTTGAGGTGGACTAGGCGCACTCAATGCACACACCCTTCGTGCACATAGAGTGAAGGCCTATGCATTTATGCATTTATAAAAAGTTATGCATGTATTTATTGTATGTAAATATCCCTTAATCACTAATCATTCGAAATGATTGAACATCGAATTCATCATTTCATTTTACCATAATAGTATACCATAATAGTATTATCAGTATTATTATTATATTACATTATAAATATTTTTAAATCCTAAATTTGAATTTTTCATACAGACGCTCGCGATACAAACTCAGAAACATCTTTCACGCTCCGCTCGTCCACAAAGAATATTCTGGTGCGATCGTTTTTCCACAACAGCGCTCCCATATCCTCAGCATACTGGGCAACCGCCGCGTACTGCTTGACTGAGGCGAAGTCCTTGAACAAAAACCCGGGAGCCTGCTTGAATCTATCGAGCTCGAGCTGCCACAGTCTGATCTGGTCGATAATGGTGGGGGGAAGCGCACCTCCTCCTTTCTGGTTAGCCTGGAGGTACTGCACTATTTGATCAGCAGTAATTCCGTTGGCCATTGCTCGCCTCGAGCTGTTGCGCGTGAGTCTGCCAATAACCAGATTGGCAAACCGAGACTTGAGCGAGCAAAACAGGTTGAGAATCGAGATCTGTAAAGGTGAGTCGGTATAGGCGTACAGGCGGTAGTTGGTTTCGATGATGATGAAACCATCCTCGTCGTTTAAGCTGGTTGAAATACCACCGTTTTTCTTGCTCTCATTGGGGTCGCCCACGAGCTGTCCTTGGTCCGTACCGACATTAACAATGTTCGCATGCTTGTCCATCTCGTTCTGGGCTGTGAGCTCGATGGCAGCGTAGAATATACCGTTGTTCACGTAAACAATGCCCAGCTCGGCCAGCTCCTCCAGCACTTTGCGGTACTGGGGAGAAAGCTGGTTGATTGCGTGACCTTTTCCTAACTCCAGCGTGCCCAACTTGAAGATGAAATTAAGAATGTCGGTGGGGTCCATCCCGAGCTCGGCTGCGTTGCTCAAGTAGTGCAGCAGCAAGCTCCACACCTGCGTTTGTTGATCCTGCAACAAAAACTGGAACCCCTGCGAGGTGATTCGTCTTCCGCGGCTGAGCAAACCCGATTTCATCAACAAGTTCAAAAATGTTCCACCAATGCCCTGGTTCCTGCGATTAGAGGAAGAAGAGGAAGTACTTATGGAAGGCACCTGTGGGTCGCTCAATGCGTCACCAGCCGAACTCACCATGAAATGCAACATTGACTCCCACTTTTCGCGCTGGTAGTTGCGCAAAACATCCACTTGTAGTGGCTGCCCTGCTTCTAAAAAGCTTTCATTGGCAGGTCCACTCGTAAGTGCTGTTTGGAGTGATTTCTGGAAAGTGTGGTTGATCTCTAATGTAGAAGTTGTGAATCGCTCTTTAACGATTTTTAGGTTCCGCAGCTTCTGCAGAGCTTCGAGTTGGATCCTGCGGTGCCGAGGCTTGACAAGGAGGTCCAAACTCTCTGTAGGTACCGGGCTGGGATTGAACAGCAGCCTCAGCACAATCGTCTTGGCTAGAGGAGGCAGCAGCCTCAAAAGAGCCAAACACGAGGCCGGAGACTGGAACAAACGGCCAATTACCGGTTCTGGCAGCGTCTCCAGGTACAGCTCCATGCCCTTGCCCAAGAAGAGCTCTGGGTTCAAGTGTCACCCGGTGAGTGACAGGGAGACTACCAGAACATAAATAAAACCAATTGAACTGAACTAATTGTTCTAAGATTCAAAAACAATTTGAGGTCAATTAAAACTCTATGGGTGTAAAAGTGTCCAAAGCTAGTTCCTTATATATAAATTCCAACATGGATCAGCTGTACTGGTGAGAAGGACAGAGTAAAAGACTATTTATATAACCTATGTAAGAATTGAGCTATAATTTTAGAGGAGATAAGCAACAGCAGCCATGAGACTGCCAGCAGCAGCAACAGCAGCAGGGCCAGCGGCAGCACCATTGGTAAGAACAGGGGAAGAACTAGTGGAAGCAGAGCTAGAAGCAGAGCTAGGAACAGAATTGGAAGCAGATTCAGAGCTAGGAACAGAATTGGAAGTAGAAGCAGAGGCAGAACTAGAAGCAGAACTAGAGGCAGGAGCAGTGGATGTCTCAGACTGACTAGAGCTAGTCGGAGTTGAAGCTGCAGCTGACGTTTGAGACATACCTCCCATGCCGGACATTCCAGACATGTCCATTCCGGACATATCCATCCCAGACATTCCAGACATACCTCCCATGCCAGACATACCAGCCATACCAGACATGCCAGACATATCCATACGCTTGTACAAACCGTCAGCTTCAATGTCCTCGGGAATTATTCCAGCGGACAGTGTTGAAACAGCTACAAGCACAGATGCAAGTGTTGAGGAAGGAGCAGCAGTAATGGTAGACATAAAGAAGGAGGTAGTATTGATTCTAATGTATTTTTATTTTAATGGTCCGTTAAATTCTAGCTATTCTTATATAAACGGTCCTGAGATAATTGAGTACATTAGGTTCATCTCTTATCAAACTGCTCCGGTAGTAATAACCTCATTGAGCTAGTTTCGGTATTTAAGCGACCCCCTCCAAATTTCTCCGTAGAGAGAGTATTAAAAGACAAACAACTTGCAACATTGGAGCTAAGGCTACCTCAAGTGCCAAATCCTGTTTTTTTTATACAGAAAAGAAAATACTAGGAGTATTTAACAGAGAATAATATTATTTTTTTCTTACGGTAAACAACGCAAATTACCGCATACGGAAATTGGGGAGGGGCCATTTACAGAGATAACTCACATTGGAGCATCACATGACTGCCATTATCAGTTTAATTAGTTTTTCTGCCCAATAATAGTTAGTAATGTCCATTATTACATTTACTACTATTGGTGCTAATTATATGATATCCAATAAACACACTTCCTCGCGTACCATGTACGATACTCCCTAGCATCAAATCAGTTCATGTTTAAATGAACATCAGTACGTGCTCGCCTCTTTCCACGATTTGATGCAATTGCGTTTTATTTAAGTAAACATATACTGCTTCCAAGTTTCCCGCATTTTTTTTAAGAAAAAAAAATAAAAGTCTATTTCCTTCCACTGTATCTTCCCCCTTCCCACCTCACCATATATACATATGTTTATCATCATATGTGGCATATTTGGTGTTCCAGGGTACGGGACCAACTCACGACAACATGGTTTCCCTCAGCAACGTGCATGGAGACGTGATCCACGACGCGGAGCTCGACTACTACGGCCAGCGTTTGGCGACATGCTCCTCTGACCAGACGATTAAGATTTTTGAGGTTAGCGAGCAGGACGGCAGCCAGCGCCTTCTTGACACCCTTAAGGGCCACGAGGGCCCCGTGTGGCAGATCGTGTGGGGCCACCCCAAGTTCGGCAGCGGTAGCGGCGCAGGCCTGCTTGCGTCGTGTGGTTACGACGGAAAAGTGTTGGTGTGGAAAGAGGATCGCCAGAACGGCCCCTGGAGGCTGCTGGCCAGCTACACCGAGCACCAGGCCAGCGTGAACAGCATCGCGTGGGCGCCAGTGGAGTACGGCTGCGTGCTTTTGGCTGGTAGCTCTGATGGACGCGTGAGCGTGCTGGAGGTGAAGCCTGAGGGCAGCTGTGTCGCGCAGTGCGTGATCAACGCCCACCAGATCGGTACTAATGCAGTGTCGTGGGCTCCCTACCAGGACCCCAGCGCCGGAAGCACTGCCTCGCAGAGAGGAGAGGAGAGCAACAACAGCAAAGACAACAGCAGCAACAAAGCCTCTAACCTCAGACCGATTGTTACCGGTGGTAGCGACAACCTGGTGAAGATCTGGAAGCTCGAGAACGAGAACAGCCAGGAATACGTCTTGGATACTGTGCTGGAGGGCCACAGCGACTGGGTTCGCGACGTTACGTGGTCGCCCAGTACGCTTTTGCGCAACTACATCGCCTCGGGTTCCCAGGACCGCCGTGTGCTCATCTGGACCCAGGACCCTACCACGGAGAAGTGGGAGAAGACTGAGCTCAGAGAGCAGCCATTCCCTGATATTGTGTGGAGACTTTCGTGGTCGTTGTCGGGTAACATTCTCGCTGTTTCGGGCGGTGACAACAAGGTGACGCTGTGGAAGGAAGGCCAGGAGGGCAAATGGGAGACTGCAGGAGAGATCACAGAGTAGAGAAGAATAGAGCAGTGGGTACAAGTGCGTGAGGGTGCAAAAGTGTTAGTCTGAGTGCGAGTTGCTAGAGTGTTAGAATGCAAACGCAGGTACTTAAAGCATTTCATGCTCAGATCACCCTCGAGTTTATGAATATGTGCCCACTTTCTTCCAAAAAAAGAATCAACCTGCAGTAACTCTACATTTCCCGTAATGGAAATATGCATAAGTAAGTATGATATTATGAATAATCAAAACACTAAATATACTGATATTAAATAATACTGATTCTAAATATATCGCGCAAAAATCACACCGCGTGGGTGTAATGGGAGTTGTTTTTTTTTTTGAGATTATTTCGCATCACGTTCTACTCAATGCTTAGGCATTCACAAACTCAGTCACCAAATACTCCACATCCTTAGCTGCCTTGCCAGCAACTTCCACCACCTCGGCATGGTTGGGCTCCTCCGGCTTGCTGGTGGGTGGGAGACGCCCACTGCGGGGGTGAGTGCCAATTGACACATTAGTGATCAGTGATAAACCAAGAACCTCCATTCCGCTGTGCAAGGCCGTCAAAACCTCAGGAACACTGCTCATTCCCACCGCATCGGCGCCCCAGTTTTGGATCAAGCGCACCTCCGCACCTGACTCGTAGGTGGGGCCAGTAAGCATGATGTACACACCCTCGTGCACCTCGCGCTCGAGCTGGCGCGCACTCTTGTCGTCAGCAATGGTGAAAAGCTTGTGTCTCAGATCGTGTGAATATGCGTTGTTAGTAGGCAAAAAGCGTGGGCCACCCAACTCACCAAAATTGGGGCCTCGCAGCGGGTTGACACCGCACATGCCCGGAAGATTGATGTGATCGCTGATCACCATCAAATCTCCGACCTTGAAGTTCTGGTTCACTCCACCAGCTGCATTGGTTACCACCAAAGTCTTGACTCCCAAGATGGCGAGCACACGCACCACAAACACCGTGTCCTGCACGCTGTGGCCCTCGTAGGTGTGAAGTCTGCCCTTCACAGCAAACACTGGCTGCTTTTTTTCCGGGTTCAGAGTGCTGGCAACGTTGCCAAACACCAAAGTACCGGCATGCCCTTCCACTGTGCTCTGCTTGAAATGGGGAATGCTGGTAGTGGGGATTTCCACTGCATCTTGGATACGGTCAGCAAAGCCACCTAATCCGCTTCCACAGATTACACCGTACGTGGCGGTGCGGTTGTTTGTCTTGGTGCGAATGAAGTTGGCTGCTTCAACTGCTTGGGCGTACATGGTGGAGAATCAAGGGCTGGGGCAGGGTTCTGGTTTACACTCCGCTGCTGGTGCTGGCGCTGGTGCTGGAGCGACAGTAAGGACGCAGGTGGTACTATGTGCTAACTCTTTTTTTCTTGTTTTGGATAGCGTCAGGTAAAGATCTATTTTCTTTTATTATATTTTATGTATATGGAGGTACGAGCATGTATGTGTACATATGTGAGTATGTATGTATACATTTATGTACCATTGGTGCGTACGTATATATGTATACCTCCCTAAATTTCTCAGCTACTAGACCGAGAATTGAAGACGCGAATTACTTCACAGTACTATTCTTCGCAGTTGGTTTGCGTACTGCTAGACTAAGGTTAAGCCGCTGAACGCGTATACGGCCACTGCCAAAAATAAAAGAACCCCAAACCCATATATGCAAGGAATTAATCCTTCCCCTTCTCACTGCCCACCCACCACATAGCGCTAATTATTCAATAGAGGTCTGAATCAAAATAGTTAATATACATATTAGTGTACTACTTCCGATTTAAAGAAGGAATATACATCACTACATCTATACCCGAAAGGCCTCATTAGTAGTACCCGAACCACCCCCCCCCCCCCCAACCTGGGGGGGGGGGGCCATGGCCACACCGCGGAATATTGCGCATACGCCCCAACGCATACAAAATCAGTATTCTTATCACTTAGAACTAGAAATCCGGCAAAGATTTCCCTTTAATGTTTTTTCGATTTACACCTGAGGACGGTTTCTCGATTCATTCACATTGTTAACAAACTTATATATATGTCTCTGCACGTGCCATGTCCACACATGTCTCTCTTGCCTGCCCTGATATTAGTGGATCGTGAATCCCGGCTAAACGAACATTACCCACACGAAGAATGTCACATCGTTAAATAGTACTAGAAGAAAATTGAACAAATAGCTCATTGATACTCTGACGGTTGTGATAGTGTCTATAAAAGAAAAGAAAATAGCAGCCCAGGGAGTTCCCGCCTCTGAATGCCTGATTTGCGTATACCCTAGTGGACATCTGCGCATTACAACCCCAAGCCCCGCACCACGCTGTCTACATTGCCAACTAGTCACAAGTATATAATAATAATAGTGCTCAAAGCGTCATTTCCAAAACCACTCAATTCCAGGGAAAATAGGAGTGATTCCCGCGTTTCCTCCTATCTCAGCTACGTACCCTTCTATTCTCGCCTACATCATCTGATTTACATATCGTCTCAACCCCGGGTCTAAATCTACGCCTACGTGGGCAAGGGCAGTTCCTATCATGCAATTCAGCTTTCCGGAGCCCGTGGTCCCTGAGTTCCACGAATATACGACCGCGCGGCTCGAGGAGTTGCATGCTCAGGCAGCAACTCTGTGGCCAGGTATCAGCCGCAGAAGCTGCGCCAACGCACTCGCCAGCGAGTTCGCCAATGGCGATGTCCAGCGAGCTGCGGTGCTGCTTCAGTTCTACGAAGCGGCAAAGGAAGGTCACGTAACGCCAGTTCGCAAGCGCAATGGCTCTTATATGCCCTTGAGAGGTGCAATGAACTTGGGAGGCGTCACTTGCTATCTTGACAGCTTGCTTATGGCGATGTTCAGCCGCATGGAGAACTTCGAGCCCTTGCTGTACCTCCATCGCTACGAGAGCGAGAGCGTCCAACAGCTCGCTACGTGGCTGCGCTTGTTTGTGAATCTACTAAGAAATGGAGAGCGTATCACAAGCGATATTGTGGGAGGAATCCTCTCAGCCGCAGTGGAAGCAGGGTGGTTGGAAGACGCCCCACCATTGTCGCAGCAGGATGCAGCAGAATTCTTTGTATTTATTACTTCTAAGCTGAAAATGCCTCTTTTAGCGTTGAAAGTGGATATTGCCCATGCAGGTAAGGAGCAGCGCGAGTTCGACCACAAGCTGGTCAAGGAACAGCTCCTATACCTTCCGGTACCAGGAAGCAACGAGGATCCACCAATTTTGCTCGAGGAATGTCTTGAAGTCTATTTCAGTAATCAGGTGAGTGTGCGCAGGAACCTGGAGCAACCGGAAGCGAGCGGTGGGGTTGGCATCCCCATTGCTCAGTCGCACAGAAACTCGTCGTTCAGCAACATCAGCAACTTCAGCAACTTCAACAGTGCATACACTGGTGGTGTAACCATTGATGGAAATGCCAATGCGGGGGATGGGCCTGCAAATCCTGGTAGTGCTGCAGAACCACCAGCACGACGCCGCTCCTACTCTATTTTGTCGCTGCAATCACCCTCGCGTAAGTTCAGTAAAGCATCAATCGACGATATCGCGCAGTTTAGAGCGTCGCTCCTCGCCTCCTCTTCTACACCACCAACATCCGAGTTTGTACCTGGCACGCCTACTCGTAAATCTACCAGTGGAAGCGTAGGATTCGGTGGTTTCACTGGGGGAAATACCGGTGCTGGTAGCTCTACAGCTGGAGCTGGTGCTAGTGCTAGTGCTAGTGCTGGTGGCTCTGGGTGGAGCTCTTCTGGTGGATTGAGTGGCAGCGCCATTGACTCGCACCAAAGCACACCTGTGCGCGGGTCCAATGAAGCGTCCCCACAGCCTGATGAAACTCTCCGGGAGGGCAGTGCGGAGCCGCCGTCGTACAGCCAGTTGTTTGGAACCAACAATGACCGACAAGCCGAGGCGCGCGTGCGAGACATGAAGCAGTCACTGTGGACCAGCAACAACGAAATCATGCTTCCGGCATGGATGTTTCTCCAGCTCATGCCATTTTACTCTGCCGATGTGGATCTGCTCAAGGGAGAGTCCCTGAACAATATCGAGGCCGAGGAGGTGGCCAAACAGTTTACTCGGCGGCGCCCTGTTTTAGGACTCTGTTTGAAGCGGTACTTTTTTGATGAAGAAGGAAAGCCGCAGCGCAATAACCGAGCAGTTGTGGTGCCAGAGGTCATTAATTTACCGAGCTTTGTAGCTGACGATAGTGATCAGAAACATGCGTTCGGCAACTTCCGCCTCGTACTCGAGTCAGCAGTGTTGCACCGCGGTAGCAGCATCCACTCTGGTCACTATTGTGCGCTGATTGCCGAGGACCAAATCCGTAAGCCCTCGTCGTCGGCCTCTAATATCTCCAACCGGAACTCGATGGTAGTTCCCAATATGGAAGTCGATGAAGAGGCAGTGGGCTCATCCTCGATAAACACCTCACACTCGTCTTTAGGCCAGGACACTCACTCCCACCTTTTGTCTCCTTTTGGTCATCATTCATCTTCAGCAGCAACGAACAGTCAGGGATCAGCCGCGAATCCGACCACCTCGCCCCATATGGGCCCCCATTCGCCCCACACGAGCCGCCACTCCTCGCACAATTCGGGCTCCTCGTCTTTGCCTTGGCCACATTGGGGATCTGAGACGAATAAGCGGTGGTATCTTTTCGATGACATACAGGATAATAGTGATCGTATCAAAGAGGTGGATTTCAACGGCATTTTTGAGCGCGAGACGCCGTACCTATTGTTCTATCGAATGGTTTCCCTGGAGGAGGAAGCTAACGAGGTCTCAGCTAGCATGTCCTCCTACAATTCGAAATACCCGGATATGTCTGAGCCGCCCAGTCGCGCTCCGTCGCCTTCTAACGAGACATGGTCTCGACCCCCCTCTCAGAATCCATCGAGGCCTCCGTCACCTCCACCTCAGCACGACTCAGGGAAGAAAAAGAAGAAGTTCTTTAGACGGCCCCATCATCATCATAAGTACAAGGAAGAGAAGAAAGAGGCCGGGAAGGATAAAGATAAGGAAAAGGACAAGGACAAGGAGAACATGCGAGCATATGCAAACCGGTACCGAGAAGAGAAGTGCCTTGTCATGTAGGAATATTTATTATTAACTCTATATTTAAGGAGTATATAGTTCAATCTTAGTATTGAGCTGTTTTCTTTCGTTTATTTCGGTTGTTTTAGTTGTTTTCTTTTAATATTTAGAAGATAGAAGGTGCATCGCCGCCCATCGAGTGTACCGTTGAGTTTGTGTATATGTGCGCGTGCCCTCATACACACAGCACCTGACTAATGGAGGCTATAGTAGGCGATCTGAAACGGGTCATTGATACCGACGAGGACAATGAGCCCGAGTTCATCGCACTACTGAACGAAAAAGCAGGTACTAATATTCCATGGGAACAATTAAGGTCCCAACTAGCGGCGGAACCGCGCTACTTATCTCTGAGCAGTGACCATCAGCGCAAGCAAGCATTCAACCGCTGGAAAACACAACTCGCTGATTCACCCGCAAGTGCTTCAGATGAAGAGAGCTACTTGAAATTTGTAAACTCGAAGTATCAGCCTAACACTATATATGCCATTTTCCGCCGGCGGTTTGGGCGTAACCCTGAGATCAGTGGTTTATCTCTATCTGAAAAAGGGAAGGAAGGGATTTTCAGGGAGTACGTGGAGTTTGCAAAGATGAGCAGCAGTGAAAAACAGGACTACGCTAATAAGAATCCTATTTTTAATTCTTTGTTATGATTTTATGCCAAAGCATAGTAAACTAATTGAGTGACGATAATGACAACAATAAAACAACGGAACGCGAACCAATTGATTCCATAGATTATATTAAAAAGAATTAAATTGCATAAATATATAAATTGATAAACTAATAAATACGTGTTACAAAAGCTAGTTCGTTCATTTGTACCCTTTGAAGAGTTCAATTCGGAACTTTTTTCTGGTGGATTTCTAATCATGGCTCGACTTCATGGATCTCAGGTATACTAGTATTCGACTGCACTGGCTCCGATCTATTAAATTGCTCAGTTATATCGGCAGTTGTGGTCTTGCATTGTTTGGGCTGTGATCCGTGGCTGCAAATGCTCGAGAGCCCATCAGACGTAACGGTTGAAGAGCGTTTTGAAGTGAGCCTCTCGATGGTCTTATTAACGGGCATCACAATACTGTGAGTGACCCAGTCCCTCAGTGGCTGCGACTTGGGAGGACTCGACCTCTCGCGCTTGGTGGCCTCCCACTCTTCGGCCTGTTCATCGGGCTCAGTGCTGATCTTCTTCACCTTCATCCGGATCATCCAGCCCACATGAGACAAAATGATTCCGTACTCCATCGCAAACACGATGATATACAAAACGAGACCCAAAATATCGGTTTTACCTGTGCCTACTGCAACACCGCACATACTCATTAACGCGCCAGTGCTGTCCAGGAAAAGGAAAACGAAGTTGATTCCTACCACCTGACCATGGCGCTTTAACAGCTCCCAGTATGGTGGAAGCAGGCCTGCTGCAAGTAAGACGCTAGCAACGATACCAGGAATCAGGTTGGGCCAGGTGATGCCCTTGGCGTAGAGGTGTCGCAATGGGACAATGCATCCAGCCTCAACGCCTGCACAGACACCCACGGTCACTGCCAGAATAACTGTAGCCTTCTGCCATGAGTAGGACACTGGTGGGTAGTATAAGCTCTGCCAAAACGCGCAGAAAGAGAAAAACGAGAACAGGTGGGGCTGGACAATAAACGCTGTTCCCGCGAATTGGTCCACAAAATAAATAGCAAAGGGGATACCTGACGTGGCAAAAAGGAAGAACATGATGGGTGGCACACCCTCGCAGTCCCTGACATACCAGTTGCGGATTACCTGCGGAATTAATTGAATGCACCAGCACACCGTACCCACCGTTGCCAACGCGGTAGACGTACCGTCAGAAGACATTGTAATGCTTTGGGGTGGAAAAGTATTGGCTTGTCTGCAAGAGTACGCTTGTTAAATGGGCTAGATATTACTCAATTCTGCTCTGGCAATCGATGACTTATTTCTTGCTGCCATATGATAAGATGGGGCTAGGATGTGACACCGTACCTGGTAACCGGAGATATCAGGGCAGTATCTGGTAACCGCAACCCTTTGGGCATGGTCGTGAAAAGGCTTAAGTGGAGTTCGAGTTACGGAGAAGTGCGAAGGGGGGGAAGGGGCTTGTACATAAATTTTTCTTTTCTTATTTTTTTTCTAAATCTAGTTGGGAAAAGATAAGCGAAGGTTAAAAACTGTACCAAAAGAGCTAGTTTGAGATATATACTGTATTCCACTGATCAAATAGCGCTTATCTCTTTCATTATCTAAATACTAATTTTTTTATGTGCTAATATATTAACAGTATATCGAGGGCAATAAACATGTGAGCGCGGGTACAGTATATCAGCGTGGAGCTGGGCTATTATCAAGCCATAGTAGAGTTACTAATCATAAACCGTCTGAAAAATTTCCCGACACAAATAATGGCCGGTAACACCTTTGAAGAGCGCGCCAAGCAGCTCAACTCATCAATTGCTGCCCGTCTTTTTGATGTGTGCATAAGCAAGAAAAGTACTCTTTGTGCTAGCTTGGATGTGCGCTCTACTAACGAGCTGCTGTCAATTTTGGACCGCATTGGTCCCTACATTTGCATGGTCAAAACCCACATTGACATCATTGACGACTTTTCATATGATACTACCGTGAAAGGATTGAAGGAGTTGTCCAAAAAACACAACTTCCTTATTTTTGAAGATCGCAAGTTCGCGGATATCGGCAGTACTGTGAAGGCTCAGTACGCTGGTGGTATTTTCAAGATCGCGCAGTGGGCTGACATCACTAACGCCCATGGTGTGCCTGGTCCTGGAATCGTGAGTGGTTTGGAAGAGGCTGCTCGTGAGACCACCAGCGAGCCCAGAGGACTGTTGATGCTGGCCGAGCTTAGCAGTAAAGGCACTCTCGCCAAGGGTGAGTACTCTAGGGAGACGGTGGAAATTGCCAGGCAGAACAAGGGTTTTGTGTTCGGCTTCATTGCTCAGAACAAGGTGGGACTTCCCAATGAGGACTGGGTTATCATGACCCCCGGTGTTGGTCTCGACGACAAGGGCGATGGACTGGGCCAGCAGTACCGCACCGTGGACGAGGTGGTTGCCAATGGCACTGATATTATCATTGTTGGTCGTGGACTCTATGGTAAGGGCCGTGATCCCGTTGTAGAGGCCCAGCGCTACCAGAAGGCTGGATGGGAGGCCTATCTGAATCGCTTGAACTGAAATGGCCAAAGTAAACCGCCAAAAAGGACGAAAGTATGTAATTCCCGATAATATTTGTTTTCATAGTAGTAGTCCCCCCCCTCTCTATCAAGGAACGTTTAGAAGCTATTATTCATCACGCACGTTCCAATACCTTTTTTGTCGTATAGACTTTTTTTTATTTATTATCCTATTTATTTGAATTTTCTTTTATTTGGTTTTATATTTCTTATATTTTCGAGATGTATATATATACATATATTCTATATCGGGTGCACACACGCAGTGCAGTGCACTACTCGAGCGCTGGAGTGGTTAGGGCACGAAGCATCCCATCATCCTTATGAGTGACAGTGACGACGATTTGCTGGCATTGGCCGATATTGGCGGCAGCTCTCCCCAGGAGGAGCCTATCTCCGATCAACTGGCGGAGCCTGCGAATCCTTATCCTTTGGAGGGTAAATACAAGGATGCCGAGGACCGAGCGAGGCTCGACCGGTTGCCTGAGATCGAGCGTGAAGAGATTCTCTATGACCGAGCTCAGGAAATGCAGAGATTCGAGGAGCGTCAATATCTCGCACAGCGTAGGCGTCAAATGGCCCGCGCAGCTCCCTCCGAGGCGCCCTCAGCCAAGCGTCAGCGTGGAACTACCGGTGTGTCAGACTCTACCCAATCTTCGCTGGCCAAACTGAAGCAGCGACGAGAGCAGGCGCAAACCAGACGCTCGAAGGGTCCAGTCAGCGATGATGAGTTCAGTGAAAGTGACAACGATAGCGACGAAGCAGACGAAGCGAGTGATTTCAGTGATAGCGACGACGACAGAGGAAGACGAGGCAGAGGAAGCAGCCGAAGGAGCAGATCCTCGCGCAGCAGACGCTCTCAGTGGGAGTCTGAGAGCGAGGACGATGAGGTGGATGAGCTGAGCTCGCCCATTACTCTGAAGGATGTGAACAACATCCGCTGGGGCAAGGCGCTGTTCGCGAAGTTCAGCCAGTACCCTGGCTTCCACGATGCTGTTCCAGGCTGTTTCGTGCGAGTTTCTGTGGGTGCCAACCGTCAGGGTCGCCCAGTCTACCGCCTGTGCCAGGTCAGGCGCGTGGTTGAGCACAAGCCCTACAAGGTGGGCGAGCGTGTGGTGGACGAGGCGATTGTGGCCTCGATGGCCGACAGCGAGCGTACCGTCAGGTTTGACACCTGCTCTGACTCGCCTGTTGACCAGGAGGAGTTTGACTTCTGGAAGACCAGAATGGACGAGGCGGGTTTGAGTTTGCCTACTGTCAGGCGCGCGCGAAACATCTATGAAGAGGTGCGCGCGCTGAGCAAGAAGGTGCTTACGAGCGCCGAAATTGACGCTTTGGTCGAGCGCAGGTCAAAACTTAATGGTGCTCGTGGTGCCAATGCCGTTCTGCAGAAGGCAGAGCTGTTGCACCAGCGTGAGATCGCCATTGACGAGGGCAACAGCAAGCTCATCGAGGAGATCGACCAGAAACTCAATCTCGCGGGTCCCAGTTCCAGTGGATCCACCGAATCAAGTGGCAGTGCTGTACCAAGTAGCGCCAGAGACTCCCCTCAGCCCACACCGCCGTCCTCGGCTAGCAACGCCAAGAAGGATGTTCTTTTCAAGGTTAACGAGCGCAACCGTAAGGCTAACGTGGAAAGCGTCAGGAAGGCTGAGATCCAGCTCCACAACGAGAGACGCAAGGCCGGAGCCAACGCCAAGAGCGATCCGTTCAGCCGTCTGCGCACTACCGCGCGCACATTCTATAGGTCAGAGGACCAGCCCACTTTGGACTCATCAAAAAATGTCCAGCAGACTCTCGAAGAGGTCGATCAGTCGGTTCCGTTGGCTGCACTTGATGACATGATTGCCAATTTGGATATCCCCATCACCATTGAAATCTAATTTTTTTTTCCATTTTGTTATAAAAAGGAATGAAAAGTTCATTGAAAATTGAACACATAATGAAGATCCAAAGTACTCATTGGGTCTTGCCAGCAATTGTCGCTGGATTGAGTACAGTACACAACAAAACTGCATGCTGTATAGCGCAGTGCAGCTGTGTAGTATATAAATATGTCAACTGCGTAGTGCTACTAATTGATAATGGAATATGTACCCAAACATAAAATAAATAATAGGTAATACAACTACAATATTAAGAATTTAATAGATATGTAACAACAACGTCTAGTCCTGATTAAGCACTGGCTCGGGCCGTTTATTAAACAGAGCTTTGTACTTTATGATATCAACCACAGGGATCTCAGCATCATTACCTTCTGGTTTGCGCGTCATGTCCAGCACAGCGAGCGGAACCTTCAGTTTCTGTAGTGTACCCCACAATTTTTGGTTGTTGCCGATCATCAAACTCACCTGAGAGCCATCCTTAGCATCTTCGGGATAGTCAAACTGCCCTATTCTGACAGGTCCCTTGTGTTCTTTGCTCGATTTGTCAACACCAACGTCCAATTCACCGGTAATTAGTGGGCTCTCACCCAAATTTATCACGCCCTGGATATCCATCATTATGGTGCCAGATGGAGTCCTCAATACGGGAGGTAATCTATTTTGCACACCTTCTTCTGGTCCTGAAAATTGTCGAGGCGGTTCAAGCCTCAGTTGTGCTGATGGCATAGCGCTCGTGCTGGCTCTCTTAGCGTAGATGCTACGAGCTGTTTCCCTTCAGCTAAATGAGACGCGTGTTGAAGTCCCAAGCGATATGGTCAGCAGGACCTCACTACCTATATTACTACCCTATTCCATATATACTAAAAAACTTGATTCTATCTACTATTATCCCCTATACTGATGGCCGTGATACTGTTACCTTAGGCTTAACCTCTACACGTCTAACAACGCGTCTTTCAGGGCACGGGTAAAGCGGAATCAATTAAGGGTGGGTTTTTGCCAAAACAAACAAGCCATACTACCAAACAGAGTGTGAAAAATAAAGACAGCATCATCTCCTGAACTTAATTCGGATGGCTAACGAGCCTGGTTGGTTTAGGACTTTTTGGAGTCTCAGCTTGTTGGTGTTGGCCATTAGCTACTATGTTACCGGTACCCTGACTTGGGGATACGAATCGCGCTGGCTGGTCCCGCGATATGTGAAGCATCGTCTTTTCGACCCGTCCCCAAAAAACAATTTGTTTAGCGAGCAAGAACTCTCACAGTTCAATGGTGAAAACCCTTCAAAACCTATATATGTCGCTGTAGATGGTATGGTGTTCGATGTGAGCAGTAGACCCGATACTTATGGTCCAATTGGAGCTTATCATTTCTTCAGTGGAAAAGATGCCGCGCGCGCATTTGCAACTGGATGCTTCCAAACGGATCTCACCCATGACCTGAGAGAACTGACCGATGACGAGCTAGAGGCAATTAAGGGCTGGCAGCAGTTCTTCGCTAATAGCGCACGATACTGGCATGTAGGATACGTAGAACACCCACCACTCGAAGGTAGCCCTCCTGAGCATTGTCGGGGTCGCCAAAAACCTTAATACTACTCAAAAATATATGTAGTTCTAGTTTTTATTTTCTCATTTTATTTTGGATTGTTTGAAGTTATTTGTCTTATCCATGATCACCAAACTGATTAGTATTACGTCCAGAGGCCTGAAACACTACAACGGACCAGGGCACTTGTGATCGTTATTTATCTTTCACAAGGGCACGTACAAATTTTGAATGACAAAGAAGTGATGCCGTTCAACATGATTGTATGGTACAACTTTCAATCTAAATTAACAATGTTTAAAAGTTGTAAAGTATTTAATGCAACTGCAAAAATGAATTACGTATGAACTTTGAACTGTGACTATGCATATATTAAATATGCACTGAGTGGTAATCCTAACCCCAAAATGCTGGCACTCGAGAATCGGTTACAGGAGCTGTCATTACAGATTAACAGCCTCGAGGATGAGCTCCAGGCTGCAAATGCTGCTAGTAACCAGCAAAGTAGTGATAAAGTCGAGCAGGAAGAAGTCCCCTTGTCGATTCCTCGTGCCCTAGCTAGCCAGCTATTCGTGCTGCAGTCCCTTTACACCGAAGCTAAATCATACCTGGAGGAGCAGAACCTGCCAGAGTTGCGCACCATTGTAAACAAAATTGAGTCAAAATTGAACGAATTTGATGTGGAGTACCCACAAGTACTCCTGTCGGTCGATTTCCACCGCAAGCTCGACTCCCTCAAACAGCAGCTTGACAATATGTGCACTTCTCTTTGGACACAAAGCATCATAGTGGAGAAAAATCACCTGGAATTTAACAAAAATGCTAATATTGAATTCGTGGGCGAAGAATATGCTTTATTACGCGAAACTTCCGTGAGGAGTTTGGACCCTCTAGTCTCTAAACTCAGCGCTGACCTTTCTATATCCAAGTTTCATAGTGCTGGCCACAAACTGGAATGGGAAGAGTCAGAAGTCTCTAAATTTGATGATCTAGCCAATAATTGCATCGCTTTCGTGGAGTTCGTTGGTGCCAATGCCCCTTCTAAGCTTCTCACAGCCATAAGCAAGCGATACGGGAGCCAGCTGGGTGCCAACATTACTCGTGTTGCACTACCAAAGCTCCTCGAACTCAATCCCAAACCAAGCGCAGAGTATATTTCTGAACTAATGAACAACATAAATTCTGCATTATTGGCTAACAATTGGCAGAAGTCCTCCGAGCTTACCCAATTCGGCAAGAACTTCGATTCTGTATATGCTGACTTCAGCCGTAATCGATACCTCAGTCAGCTGCGCCAATTACTTATCGATGTTTCACCAGTTTCTGAAGATAAGCGCATGCAATTGATCAAGCCTAAGGAAGAGCCTGACGTAGCAGCTCAACCAGAGGAAGAAAAAGACGAATGGGACTGGAACGACGATGATGAAGAGGAAGAAGAAGCTGAGCAAAAGTCTCAGCATCATATCGATGACAAGAACACTGACGCGACTAGTAAAGGATCTATTGTGGACCTGTGGGACAAGTACTGCAGCGAGCTTCCTGTTAAGGCGCGTGACCCATTCATCACGCTCTATCGGGCTCTTGTACCCCAAGCTTACGAGAATAATCACTTATGGATCTATGCTGATACCAAAGAGTTCAGAGCGTATTTGGGAGAGACCGAAATTGCGGATGAGCTTGTTCTTTTTGCACACCACCACCTTAAACAGTACATCGATGGTTGGCAAGAAAGGTTCGAGAATGAAGAGCTCCCGCTGCTATTCGGTAATCAGCAACAACAACAGGTCAAGGAGCTGATGCAACAAGTTGAATCAATTGCAATGAATACCACTGAAGCAGGTGGACCTGAGTTGCGCCAATCTGTCCTTGGCAGACTAGTTGAACAGAGTGTTGTGTTTGTGATAAATACAGTCGAGCAGAACCGCGATATTGGAGAAGAAGAAAGCAAGCATTACGCGTCATTAATTTCAAAGCTGAGCCCACTAGCGCTCTATTTCAGCGACGTTAACCTTAACGTTCCTTCTTGGAATAAACTTGAGGTACTCAAGCAGCTCCTCACGAGCAACCTGGCCACCATCAGGGAAATGCACTTCCAACATATGCTGCTCGACTTCGCACCAGAGGAGTTGTATGGCCTAATTACCGCATTGTTCGTTGATTCTCCGGTCAGGCGAGAGGTAATCAGCATTATAACCTCAGGCCATTAAATATTGAGCTATGATTAAGTCATTAGTTTTTCATATATAGGTATATAGATTTTATAAATATGTATCTCGGTATAAATAACGGGGTATGATATAATACAGGAGCTCAGGCACAGCCTTGAGCAGGTAGATTGAAGGGGGAAGAATTATTTTTGTCGTAGAATCTGTTTTTCTTCTACGGATTTTGGGATCTCACACTCACTTCTTATTTTTGACTTTTGGTTATTCTAAGCTTTCATTGAGCTTTAATTTCCTTTTTATTTCTCGGCTTTAGCCTGCTGCATACGCTCATAGGCTTCTTGAAGACGCTTCTGCAGCTGGTTGGCCTTCTGTCGCGCAACACGCTTCGACTCTAATTGTTTAAGAATTAGTCTCGAAGCGGAATGTGTTTTAAGGGGGGAGGCCAGTACAAGCTTTTGAGAGGAAGAATGAGTGTTGAGAAGCTCCATGTTTTGTGCCAGGAAGAATGGGTAATTCTGGTGTTTGTGTTACAGATCACACAAGTTGGGGTAACGATACTATTTGTACTACCCCCTTCCAAAACCCCAAAGCACCTATTCGGGTAAGTGTTTACAGTATGTAAGGCAGTACATGACATTTCACCTAACCCGCGTATACATACCAAATCGGCAGAAGTGAAGAATTGTTACGAAGTTTCTAGCATCTAGATAGCAAATGCATATGATTTATGTAACTGGAAAACAAGTACTTATATGAGAATGGAGTCCTTGCGAGAAAATTCAATATAATTTATGACGCCTTCAACTATTCTTTGTTTGGAGGGCATGCTGCGGTATTTAGCACTACCTAGCCCCTTCCTGTTCACGCATCGCACACCCGCCTTTTGTGAAGTAGCGAAGTGTGTCGACGCGACGCTACGTAATGTACGCGTAAAGGGTTCTACGTGCATAGGGCGCTTAGTTTAGATCACCCGTACCCTCCCACTTCCACGCGGCGCGTAACGAATACCCGAAAGTTCCGCACAAGTCTATAATCATTAACATAGCTAAATAAACAATTACACTTTGAATCTAATCAATAACTTAAGTGTGTGAAAGTAAGATATAGCTTTTTGCCGTATGTGTAGTTGCTCTTATACTGGTCCATCTGAGCCTGGTTTTTTTTAAGAACACGACGCCACTGCAGGGAAATGCAGGGTGGAGGGTTACATGACGTAGAATTCCAAGTTCGCGCACGCTACTGTGAAGTATTCACTTAAAAGAACAAAGAGACAGAAATTGAACCTCTGTATTACATATAATTATATTCTTTTTGATATACTCACAAATTTGGACCTTCTTGTACTGTATGTACGCTTACTTGTTCATCATGCTGAATTACTAGGGATGCACCGAGAAAGAACACCATGCATGACTAAAGGGACGTTACACGCGACTACGCGTTGTGTCGGCTAAAAACATACCACAGAAAACAATACCGAATTTGTCACCTTGCATAACCACGCCTAGACCTCACATGAACATCTCCAAAGGGGTAAAAGAGAACCAACCAACTGTCTACCAGCGTTCATGTGCCCCTTTAAGGAGAGTAGTAGTATTAGTGTAGCTTAAATATCACTTATAGAAAATGAAAAGAATAAATGAGATCCGAAATAAAATTTAATTACAACAGTTCCCAGCATTAAATATCGTGCATTCCGCGAGAATGAAGCACCAAGACAGTGCAGGTATCAAGATACCGGACCTAGATACCGGACCTAGAACTTTTATGGTCACTGCCGGTCACTAGGTTTTACATAAGCAAGACTATGTCACGCACAAGTCTAGACAATTCATAAAAATCAGCACTAATGGCTATCAACTAAAACCTTGGATTCTTTTTGTAATTTATAGCATTCCTAGTGACTTTTAAAAGCCAGCGATGAGTATTTAGCATGTATTCGATGGTTTAAAATAACATCTGAATGTATACATTTTAGGCATAACAAGAAAGTCGTGCCATTATACTGTATATATAGCTCAGGATCATTGCATAGCATATGAGCGTTTAAAATAGAAACCTTTTTCTGGACTCTTCGAATGATACCACTAGTGCCGCATAGCATTGACATGACTACCGAATTGAGAGATGCAGTAAATTACGTGATACGGAGAAACGACCCTATCTGTTTCCACATTCGGGAGTGTGATTAGCCGTATATATCATAGTGGGGAGATAACGCTTACTAGAAACCACCTATTAAATTTGAAAATTAAACTGAATTTCGTTTTCATTATTTTGATACCACAGTCTTGCTATAACTTTTTTAAAGTGAACAGTACATATGTGAAGCGTTTATCATTTACAAACGTTG
Source organism: Starmerella apicola (assembly GCA_030572115.1). NCBI lineage: Eukaryota > Fungi > Ascomycota > Dipodascomycetes > Dipodascales > Trichomonascaceae > Starmerella > Starmerella apicola. The sequence continues at coordinate 753,828 of JAJLZH010000004.1, read as the reverse complement.
CTCCGACACTGCTTTGCCGGGATGCAGCAAGTAGGGTTTTTTAGAGCTACATTGAAAGCACACACACACACACACGCACACACACACACACTAAGCTTTATCATCGGTAGAAAACCAACCCCAATCGGCCCATTGAGGAGCTTGAAAGTTTATCAAAGAGCATGAGTGAGTCTCCTCAAGATTCGCATAAAAAGAGCAATATCTTTCGCTCCATTGGGCGCCACCTCACCCATCGACACAGTGAAGGAGATGGCACATCGCTATCGGGGAGATCAGACACCCCGAGCAGCAAGATGAGCAAAGAAACCCCTCGAATTAGCAGCAAAGTCGATGATTCTAGTAATTCAATCTTCCAAGAAGCTTCTCCACTGCGCACTCCTGTTAGGCGCTCTTCAATAAGTAGTACCCTTGCGGGTAATCGTCTCGAAGGCAATGCAGTGAGAAATTCGTCATTAAATGTATTTGAACATTCATCAAACATGCCTGGCGGATTTCCAGCTGAATCCATGAGCCCTGTATCGTATGGTGGTGGACGCGAGTCCTTGGAAGGCTCAGAGATGGACCCAACTGGGGACAAACTTGGACATAATGAGAAACACAAGTCTCATTTCGAAAATCCTAGACATAAAAAGCACTCTCCGTCAATCGAAGATATCGCTGATGCTGAGTATACAACTCCAAAGGGCAATACCCATAAGGGCACTGCTACTCATGGTGCCCCCCATACCATACATATGGGCACACCGCTTGGAAAAAGTCATGAGAAATCCCGAGGTACCCCTAACGGAACATCGAATAAGGCATCAAATGGGACATCAAATGGTAACTCTTCCTTGGGAGTTCCGAAAGCAAATCTTCGCCCAAAGGAAGTAAGTCGCTCTCAGAGTACCCTCGCTGTAGGTGATAGTGATGATGACGACGAGGAGGATGAATTCCAGGATACCTTTGGTCCTGAAGGGCTGCCCACTGTGTCGTCAGTTGCAGTTGAGAAGCATACACACTCTCACAGTGCAATGCTTATCGAAGCTGTGAACGACACGCCGAGTTTTCATGCCTCAGCTGAGTTCCTTGACATCCAGATCAAACAATTGCTGGCCTGGTTAATGGAGCTACAGGAGAAAACCTCCAAGGTTGACAGTGATTTGGCCAAAGTGAAGGGATCAGTCAATGACGTTATCTCTCTTTTCATGCCCAGCGTCACACATAAGAGTTTATTGGCCCAGGACTATACAACGTTATTATTTGGGCGCTATACAGAGGCAGAATCTCTGTATTGGACTGATTTATTTGCTAGTGTGCGCCGCAACACTAAAAATATTGAAGACATGGTACAGAGACTTGTCAATGGTATTTTCAAACAGTATGCTGACGCACGTCAGGAGTATATTAACGCCTATCAAGAACTGCAATCTGCGCGTCATGCACTACTCCGTCTCCCTAAGGTAGCTTTGCCAGTAGCAGTTCGCGACGCTAACTTGCTAACATGGAGATGCTACAGATTGATGGTGCGAGCGTCATCGAAATTGGTGCTAATTCTTGGTGAGCTCGAAAGTGAAGCATCGCTGTCATTGTTGGAGACGCTTAGTGAACAATATGTGGGCCATGACAATGGCTTTTTCAACTATGACCGCACAAAGCTAGCCATTAGCACTGAATTGTTGAGACTTAATTCGTTCGCCACTAGTTTGCGGGCGTCAATGCCACAGCTTAATGCGGAGATGCGCAGGCTGCGAAATGAAGCGCTCCAGAGTGTGCGAAAAATGAGACCCCCGACGAGTGTAAAAAGCTACGAGAAGAACAACACACTAGCTGCTATGGTAGGCGAAACCCCATTCGGTACTGAGGCACAGGCCCTGTTGAAGGACTCTGACGTTACCAGTGGAACTTCTAACCGATCACCTGCTGGCGGCTCCATTGAGAGTGATACAAGTGAATTACCGCATCTTGGCCAAAGCGCCCGCGGTGGTCTTAAGGTGGGCTGGGTCAATGTACGCGTCGCAAAGGATGACTGGCAGCTATACTGGGGGTTCATGCAGAACGGTCTATTTGGTTTCTTGGGCCTCACACCATCTCGCACAGCAGTGACAGAATCTAACCGCATAGTCATCCATCGATCTACTTTCGAAATTGTAAACCACAGAGAGAAAAACAACGTCTTTAGAATCACCAGTGGTAATATTAGTGTTATTGTGCAGGCTTTTCATAAGCTTGATTTAGCTCTGTGGGAAAAGGCATTCAACACTAACAAGGCCCTGGCCATTGATAAGCACTGGAGTACACATGAACTGCACGCATGGGATGCGGAATACTTCATCCCGGTTCTTGGTGGTGAGGTTGCTCCTGTGAGTCAGATTATAAATTCACAGCTGCAACATGTTGTAAGCTCATTTATGTCACTGCATTGGCTCCAATATAATAGTACATTGACCGCTGAAGGTGCTGCTGGCTTTAGTTCTAACGTTCCGGCGCTTAAACCGATGCCCACGTCTAATATCCGAAATTCTGTACTTGCAAATGGGTTTTTACGCCCTCATGGTATTCCTAACTCCATTACTGCTAATTTCTGGGGCTCAGTTGGTCATTTTAAGGAAAGCGAACTGCTTAACTTCACTGTCCCCAACTATGGTGAGCAGTTGCCTAACTACCCAGCTTCATATCCCCGCGGTTTGGTTGTCCAAGATTTGGGAATGCGCGCATTTGCAGCACAATTGACACCCGATAATAGACCCGAAATTGATGACATTTTGGTTCTGTTTTTGCGAACCACTACTTACATGTTCGGATGTGAAGTTCCTGCGCGTTTATATGCTACGGGTAAGAAGCTCTTATTTTACGCTTGCTGGAATGGACTCATTGCTCTAAATTCTGTCCCACTTGAAAAAGTTCTTGAAGTTGAAAGTCGTCACGGCGTTGCTTCTAGTGAATTACGTATAACACTACATGAACTAGAAGGACTTTCTCAAGGATCAGAAGGAATGGACTCGAGTGGCAATGAGCGTGGGAGCCAAATCGCTAATGATGCAGTATCGAGTGAAACTGACTACAAGAACCAGAGAGTAGTGGTGCATTTCAATTTATACATCGACTCAACAGCTCTTGCCCAGCGTAAGCTAAACTTCTTATTACAGAACAGCCGCTCGCGAGAGCCACTATCAAGTGCTCAACTTATAGAGCCACTGGGAATTATCAACCTTGAGTATGCTGAGGCGATGAGGTCAAAGGAGTTGCAACTCGAAAACGACTTGACTGTTAGGCCACGTGCAAAGAGCCAAGACCTCACCCAAAGCAAACCTAGTGCTGATGATTCTACACCGAATACATTTGCTGAGTGGCTACTGGGTGAAAGCGTCGGTGAGCGTAATACCTTGGGAGAAGAAGATGCTCATCAATTCGGTAAAGGTATGCAGAGTAAATTAGCTCAAGACACATTCCCCATTAGCACAGACGCTCTATTTACTTTGGTATTCGGCCCAACCTCACCAGTGTTTTTGTACCTTGATACTGAGGAATTACCGAAGATTAGTACCAAGATTGAACCCTGGGTGCGTAACGATCGCAAACAGCTTGAAAGACGAATCGCACAAACATTTAAGGCGTCAGCCCATGACCACAAAGAGACTCGCTACAATGTTCAGAAGGTTGAGCACGTCGAGCATGAACTATATGTTGTTACCGAGCGAAGATGTGCCTGGGAAATGCCTAGTGGTGAACAATTCCATTTGGTGTTGAAGTATGTCGTATATGCAACCCCCACCGGTAGCCACCTCCAGATCTGGGGTCGTGTTGTTTGGCGTACAAAGAATGTGAGCTCAACGATCAAGAAGACTGTTCAAAGTTTTGTTAAGATTGAGGCCCAAAAATTGGCACTCAGAGTTCGTGATGCCTCTGAAGGCGTGCACACCAAATTGCAGGCTGAAGACAAATATGGTGAGGTAAAGGCAGTTAAAACAGTACATTCTAGTTCTTCGGCAAAGGCTGCAAAGGGAAGAAGCGAGAATGACGCTATTCGCGTTTCGACTCGTCACTTCACTAAGTTTGTGCTGCATAGCCAACTAGCGACCAGTTGCACGAATATATTCTCAATTGTTCGCTATATCTGTCGTTCAATTTTGAAGGCATCCAGTCCTGTATTGTTCTCTACCATGATATTTACGGTGGTGTTGTTGGTGGTCAATTACCACTTGTACTCAAAGGCGAACTCAGGTTATTGGGAGGCCTACTTCGAGCAGCAGAAAACGGATCAGATCATTGATAGCCTGCAAGTCTTACCACCATCGGCGAGCTTATTCAAAAAAGCTGTATATACTCAGGATCTTAACGATCTGCTTGCTAAAGGGGCAGAGTGGAAACTTCCCTCAACAAACTTCACCATCCATAAAAATGGGTGCGCAAACAAGTTTAAGGATCTTGCAGAGCTCTCTGTTCTAACCACCGAGTTGAGTACTGACATATACGCTTTGGAGCCTAAAATAAAAGAGACAGTCGACAGGATAGCAACATTGAGATTCGATTATGCCCAGAGGCGTAGTGAAATGATGTCACTAATTCATATGCTTAATTTGAGTGAACTGAATGAAATTCAGGACGAATTTAAGCGGTGGATGATCAGTGAAAGTGCTATGTGTAGTCGGGCTAGGCCAGTGTTGTACCAGGCCAACGAATCAGTATACGAACGTGTGTCATTATACTGTCTCTCCTGTTTAGATGAAACGAAGTATCTGCTTTAAGAAAACTGAATTGAAGGTTGCCATTAGTTCAGTTTGACATTTAGCATTCCATATCTCTTCTAAAGGTCTTATTAAATCTACTAATAATAAATTGACAATTTGCATATTTTCTATATTTTGTACCTTTTAAAAATACACATTCTTATTTTTTTTTGTTGTTGTTATTATCATCATGTGTGGTAGGACGCGTGAGATAAATTGGTCCATTAAGGGCGAGGGTTAAGTAATATATATACGCGTCTGTTTAAAATCGGTGCGTAACAAAATGGAAGATGTTCGTCCCCCAAGCCAGGAAACGATATCAAAAGAGTCCAATTCTCCTAAAAGAATAAAACTTGATGAAGATGCGTTGAATGCCCGACAAAAACTTGATGCTGAGAGAGCAGCAGAGAAAGAGCGTAGAGAGGAAGCCAAAAGAGCAGAAAAGGCGCGTAAGGAAGCAGAGCGACTAGCCGAGAGAGAGCGCAAAGAGGCGGAGCGCCAAGCTGAAAAGGATCGAAAAGAGGCGGAGCGCCAAGCTGAAAAGGAGCGCAAAGAGGCAGAGCGACAGGCGGAGAAGGAACGTAAAGAGGCGGAACGCCAGGCAGAGAAGGAGCGTAAAGAGCGCGAGAAAGAGCAGGAGAAGATTCGAAAAATTGCGGAAAAGCAAGCAGAGAAAGAAAGGAAAGAAGCAGAGAAAGAGGCAGAGGCTAATAAGAAACTACGCGCTCAGCCTAAAATCAACCTTTTCTTCAAGAAAACAGATACTGCGGAATCAGATAATATATCGCCCCAGAACTCTCAATCTGATATCGCTAGCTCTCCTGCACCAGAAGCTTCTCCAGTTTCCGATTATAAAAAGACAATTTTACCCTTCCAGCCTAAACTGGACGGTGAGCTGTTCAGCATGACCTGTAACTCCACCGCTCAAAGCGACAAAGATCAAGATCCGCTTGAATTTTTGAGGTCGCTACCCCCATTTAAGCCACCAAAGTCTACACTCACGAATGCCGAGTTTACCAAGCAGATGATGCTCACTCGCGAAAGTGGCCAAGTTTCTCAATTGATCTCACAGCTAAGAATAAGAAGGCTACAATTCAGCCATTTAAGCGTAAGATATGCAGAGGATCCTTTCCACTCCAACGTAAACTCTGAGTTCAGACCACCTTATATTGGCACTTCTCGTGATTTAGACGAGACTGCTCGCAAACTGCTGGCAATTGATCCTTTTAGGACAGACTTAGATTCACAACAATCATATGAGTACGATAGCGAAGCTGAGTGGGATCCTGAAGAGGGAGAGGATTTGAACGAAGAAGATGAGATCGAGAGTGACGAGGAAATGGATGCTGAGGAAGAATTGAAGGAGTTCTACACCAGTGACGAGGAGGACAGCAATTCTAAGCGTCCCAAATTCGTGGGTCCTCTCACGCCTGTTGTTATATGGGGTCCCAACTCAGACTTGGAGGCATTTAGGATCATTTCGAATGGCTCTATCGATCCTTTCAAGGTCAACGTTACTGAAACAAGCACCCAGGTTGATGAGACCCCCTCCGCAAACGAGGGCGAAAATATTGGAGCTTTGTTGCAATCGTTTACGCCTAAGCTCAATCCTGACCAGTTCAAGGATGCTCTCAAGTCGCATGTCGACAGTACTGGTACAAAGACATTGATTGTGGAGTTGCTTAAAGTGCAGTTCCCCAATGCTGCAAAGGAAATCAAGCAATTATTTGATTTGTGTATGGAAAGAGTTGGCAAAAAGCGTAACGAAAAGCGGTGGGTTCTCACGCAGAGAGCAAAGAATGAACTATATGGTGATTTCTCCGAAGTGGGTGAAGCTGCTAGTGAAGCTGCTAGTGAGCCGAAGCCTGAAAAACAAAATGCACCTCAAAACCCAGCTGCATTTTTTTGGGCACCAAGCCACAACAGCTCTCAAGAGAGCACATCTCAAAGTTTACCCTCTCATGAAAGTCTAACCAGCAACAAACCATTTAACGAAATCCCCACCAATAATGCCCAGAATAATGACGCTCCAAGCAACAATGCACTGCCATCCGACAATGCGTCCACATGTACGCCTTCGACACAAGCTACAGTAGCTCAGACTCCGCTTCCATTTCCTACCCAGTGAGATCTGCGCGCCAATTACGTGTGACATCGTTATTGCCTCGCCAGCACTGAAGTGTGACTACAAACCCATTATGCCCCACCCAACCAACGATACGAATTGAATATAATATATTAACTATTAAGATAATATGTACATGTGTACATGCACACACACATACACACATACATGTATATATATATGTATTAGAAATAATTCATAATTGTAAAACAACATATTACGTATTCAGCGTCATGCACAAATATATAAGTGTTGCTGCGATGCGATTTTAGCTCGTAGCATGCACACAGTTCACAGCAAAATCCTGTTCAGGCCCTTCCTCTGATCGGCCTCTTCTGCTCCGGGTTGTGACCGTCGGCGGCCAACCTCTCGTTCCGCTCGGCGAGCTGAGCGGCCTTGTCTGCCAGCGCCAGCGCCAAAGTCTGCAGTCGCGATACGTCGGCCTCGGGCTTGAACACAAGGTAGCTCGAGGTGGAGTCGAGCAGCGCAGACACCTCATCACCAATGATCATCTTCACCACCAACTGGTTGATCTCGTTAAGCGGAAGCTCGAACTCGGTGTGCAAGAACTCGAGAGCAATCGAGTGGTAGGCAACGCTTCCGTAGGTGAGCAAGTAGGTGCGCAGAGCCTCAACCTTCAACTTGCTGCTGAGCATAGCAAGCACAGACTGCTTAGCGTCAGCACTGGGGGAGAGCAAGTTCCACACCTTGATGCTGCTGAGAAGCGTGAGCGCCTTGCGCCAGTCGCCGCTTTGCAAGCGCTTGGCGGCCTGAATGACGTAGTCCCTGGTGGTTTCGGAGGGACCATTGAAGACCTGGCGGTCGTGGGCGTCGAGGAGACGACGGAAGGGGCGGTTCTGCGAACGCTTCTTGAGCTCCTGCTGAGCCGCTCTGGACTGCGACAAAGTGGCAAGGTAAGGGACCTCCTGGAGCATAGAAGCGGTGAGATATACACACTCCACGAGCTCGAGGTTGATGTGCATGTGGTAAGGCAAGATCTCGGGCACCTCGAGGTTGCCCTCGTTCAAACCAGCCTGGCCATCGTCCTGCTGCTGCTGCTGAGCATCGACACGAGCAGCACCCTGGCCCAACAGCTCCTTCAAGCGGGATCCACCGCAGATCTCCTGCAAACTCTGGAGAGCATCGGCAACCAAACCATTGCGGAAAGCACACAAACCAACCTGCACCAAGGCACGGTTGAAAAGAACCTGAGTGGCGGGCTCTGCGCTGTGAATCTGGCTCTGCAAGTGGGACATGAGCATGAGGTCCCTGGCCTTATAGTAGTCGTTGGCCAAGGCGTACTGGTAGATCAGGCTAAGCACGGCACGAGCACGCAAAACGGGGTTGCTCTGCTGGTACTCGAGCTGGCACAAGTTGCCGATGAGGGCCAAAGCACTGATCTTGGCACCAGCCTCGGGGCGAGGACCCACGGAGGTGGCGAGCTGGGCAGGAACACGCTCCCAAGCAGCCTTCTCGGTGATCTCGACTGCCTTGGCGGGCTTATAGTAAATATGGTCGATTCTGCGAGCAACGAGTCTACAGAAGGACTCGTTAGTCTGGAGCTCTGGCTTACCGATAGCCCTCAAGCTCTGCTCCTGGTGGCACTGAGCTCTCAGAATGAGCTCAGCAAGTCTGGTCTCGTCGCGCAAACGCTCGAGGTACTCGGTGGTGTGGGGGTCGTAGGTAGCAAGAACGCGGGCGTGTTCGTCATCCAAACGCTCGACCAAAGTGGGCAAGCTACCGGGGATGGCACGCTTGTTGCCAGCACCCAAAGCAGGTCCCTGCTCCAACTCCTCGGGCTCAGGTGCGGACTCGAGCACGATGTATTCGGACTGGGCCTCGAGCACCTCGAACAAGAGGCGGATATCATGCTCAATCTGCTGCCAGGGGGCGAAGTCAGCACCACCGTAGCTGGAGGCGGTAGCAGCAGTGGAAAGAAGATCGAATCTGAGAGGAATGAGCATCAAAAGCAAGCTGACCTTCTCGTAGGTGGTCTGAGCCACCGCGAGCTGCTGATCAAGCACGCTTACCTGCTCGTTACGGTCAGCGTTCTTGCGACCACGGCTCTCAATAACACTCTGGAGAGTCTGGAAAACAGTGGACTGGGAGATGCCACTGGCACCAGCAACACCGGTGCTGGCAGGAACAGAAGCAGCCTGAGGGGTGGAGACGGGACCGGGCGAAGCGGTCTTGGCAGAAGCCTGTCTGGCGGCCTCGGCCTTGGCAAGGAGCTCCTCGCGCTCGTCAACCTCCTTCTTGGTCTTCTTCATACGCTGTCTCAAGGTGTTCTGGGCCTTAGACATGCTGCTGCTGAGCTTCTTGCCGCTCTTGCCCTTGAGGGCCTCCTCCAAAGTGTTAAGGGCGCCGCTGAACTCGGTAGGGACCAAGGTGTACTGCTTGAAAACACGGTCAGCCACCTTGACCAGCCTGTCGAAGATGTTCAGCACGTTGATCCACTCCTCCTTGGAAACGTTCTGCTCCAAGGCACTGGAATCAGCGGTGATCTCATCCAGCAGCTTCTCCTTGGCACTCTTGACGGCAGCGCGCTCATCGTCGCTGTCGCTATCACTGTCGCCTTGGCCCTTGAGGAACTGGTTACGCAAGTACTGGTTGCGGGGCTGGTCGCCCTCCTCAGACTCCGAGTCGTCGTCGTCGTTGTCGGACCCAGAGTCGTCGCTGGAGCTCATGTCCTCGCTAACGTCACTGTGAGACTCGAGATCAGAGGAAGAGCCGTAAAGACTCTCCTCATCACTCGAGGACAGGTCGCTGAGGCCGTTCTCGCCGGGTACCGCGAAGAATTTCGACATATGATTTTTTCAGAACGTCCCTTACCCTGGATGCACTATTTCACAATGGAGGAGGTGGTGATCACCTTCACGGCGGTCCGTTAAGAAATAACTGAGATTACTTAAATAACTGAATAAATAATAAATAAAATATATATTTTAACCCCTGGATGTAGATATTTATCAGAGGAGATGTTTTAAGTAGAATTTATTGTTCAACACATTGTACTCTCCTTATTCATACTCTGATGATTGGGGTTCAGGTATGTGTATTTTTGTTCATACGGGATTTTCTTCGAGTTAGTAGTCTAAAAGCACCCTAAAATATGCAAAATTCGAAAATAATAATTTTTTTTCTTTCTTTATCAAAAAATTCTTTCCTGGAAAAACATACTGATGATGGACCATATAAACTCTAGCCTTGCCCCGGAGTAACCGATACTTTACTCTGGGCGAGCAGGGCATGGGTGAAAAATATGTCAGTTCCCATCCGGCCAACAAAGATCCAGTGCGAGAACTGCCACTCGCGGGATGCCAGCCTTAAGCGACCCCGCAATGGCATGAAGGTGTGTAAAGAATGCTTCTACGACTTGTTTGAAACCGAGGTACACCACACCATCGTGGAGAACAAGCTGTTCTATAAAGGTGAAAAAGTTGGCATTGGCGCAAGCGGTGGTAAGGATTCTACCGTACTGGCAGCAGTACTGAAAACATTGAACGAGCGTTACAATTACGGTGTACATTTCATTCTTCTCAGTGTAGATGAGGGAATTAAAGGTTACCGTGACGACTCACTCGAAACTGTGAAGCGTAATAAGGACCAGTACGAAATGCCCCTTGAAATTGTGAGCTATGGCGACCTTTATGGCTGGACAATGGACCAAATTGTGGCTCAGATTGGTAAAAAGAACAACTGTACATACTGTGGTGTATTTAGACGCCAAGCGCTCGATAGAGGGTGCATTCAAATGGGCGTCAATCACGTCGTTACCGGCCACAACGCAGACGATGTGGCGGAAACTGTTCTAATGAATTTGATGAGAGGAGATCTACAGAGATTAGGAAGATGCTGTGATATAATGACTGGCGAAGGAATTGACGGTGTTAAACGGTCGAAGCCGCTGAAGTACTGCTACGAAAAAGAGATCGTTCTGTATGCTCACTACAAAAAGCTAGACTACTTCAGCACAGAATGCACATATTCGCCCGAGGCGTTCAGAGGTACAGCTCGTGCCCTTATTAAAAACTTGGAAGCAGTGAAACCCCAGGCAATTATTGATATAATCCACTCTGGTGAGCAGTTCGTGCTCACTTCAAGGGCAAGGAGTCGCCAGCCTGAGGCTAGGGAATGCGATCAGTGTGGGTTTATTTCTTCGAATAGGGTCTGCAAGGCCTGCACGCTTCTGAACGGGCTCAATCTTGGGCGCGCGAAGATAACCCTCGACGGGTCTAAAGAAGGCGGCGAGGCATTGGTTGGCAAGAAATTGGAACACCTCGATTTTTGATATCCTGCTATAAGTCTTTCGATTCATTCAGTTGACCTCCATTTCACCTTTTTTTCTATTTATTAATTATTTATAATGTATTCAAATGAAACCATAGACGATACACATTAAGTTGTTGTAACAGCCCGTATACACGCCTTCCACCTATCTTTCTTTTCGCGTGTAAGTGCGTATGTGTGTGTGTGTGCGTGTGCCATAGATATATGCACCTGAATGCATGTATGCTTAGAGAGTCCATGAAAACTCTGCAATTGCCCACGAGCACAACCGAAACTAAACTCGTAAGCAACGTGATTAATTAAAATTGGAATTATATACACGCTATATAATATATTTTTTTCTCTTTCATGTTTTTAAAACCTACTATATCAAGCTCCACCACTATAGAGAACATTCCACCCACTTTTCCACACTTGCTTCATGTGACTGCTTAGTCACATTTTTTTTCACAGGGCCACACTACCTTTTTTTTTTTTATAATTATATATAGAAAACCTAATACAAGTGTACAATTTTCCATTCATAACTTATACGCTTAATATGGTTGTAAGTTCTTCTAAAGCCAAGCGTGAAGCTAAGAAGGCCGAGAAGGTCAAGCAGAAGAAGGTCGAGGCTGGTGAGCCTGTCGAGGAGGTTAACAAGGAGGTTGATAAGAACACCGAGCTCATGCAGCAGCTCAAGCTGCAGCAGGACAAGCACGGTATCTCTGACCGTGTTACCACTGGTGTTCTCGCTAGCATGCCCACCTCTCGCGATGTTAAGATTGAGCAGCTTTCGCTTGTGTTCCACGGTAAGGTTTTGCTTACCGACTCCACTTTGGAGTTGAACTACGGCCAGCGTTACGGTCTTTTGGGTGAGAACGGCTGCGGTAAGAGTACCTTCCTTCGTGCCCTCGCTGCCTACGAGTACCCTGTTCCTAAGTCTATTGATGTCTACCTCCTCAACGAGCCCGCTGAGCCCAGCGAGTTCTCTGCTCTTGAGTGGGTCGTCAACGAGGCTAACAAGAAGCTCGAGTCTATCGAGCGCCAGATCGAGGAGATCCTCGAGAACGAGGGCCCTGAGAGTGAGTACTTGGAGAACTTGAACGAGCAGATTGACGAGATGGACGCTAGCACTTTCGAGGTCCGTGCTGCTCAGATCCTTACTGGTCTTGGTTTCAACGCCCAGACCATCCACAAGAAGACCAAGGACATGAGTGGTGGTTGGAAGATGCGTGTTGCTCTTGCTAAGGCTCTTTTCGTCAAGCCCACTTTGCTCTTGCTCGATGACCCTACCGCCCATTTGGACTTGGCCGCCTGTGTGTGGCTTGAGGAGTACCTTAAGCGTTGGGACCGTACCTTGGTCCTTGTTTCCCACTCCCAGGACTTCCTTAACAGTGTCTGTACCCAGATGCTTGATATGCGTATGAAGAAGTTGTTCACCTTCGGTGGTAACTACGACACTTACGTCAAGACCAGAGCTGAGTTGGAGACCAACCAGATGAAGCAGTACAAGAAACAGCAGGAGGAAATCGCTCACCACAAGAAGTTCATTGCCAGTGCTGGTACCTATGCCAACCTTGTGCGTCAGGCCAAGTCTCGTCAGAAGATCATCGACAAGATGGAAGCTGACGGTTTGATTGAGCCCGTCCAGATCGAGAAGACCTTCAGCTTCAGATTCCCTGATGTTGAGAAGCTTCCTCCTCCCGTCCTCTCGTTCGATGATGTTGCTTTCAGCTACTCCGGCAAGCCCGAGGATAACCTTTACGACAGCCTTGACTTCGGTGTTGATATGGACTCTCGTATCGCCCTTGTCGGTCCTAACGGTATCGGTAAGAGTACTTTGCTCAAGCTTATGACTGGTGCCCTTTCCTCTACTGGAGGTACCATTTCTCGTCACAGCCACTTGAAGATTGGTGTCTACTCCCAGCACTCCGCTGAGCAGCTCGACTTGACCAAGAGTGCCTTGGAGTTCGTTAGAGACAAGTTCTACAACATCTCTCAGGACTGGCAGTACTGGCGTGGCCAGCTTGGCCGCTACGGTCTTACTGGTGAGGGCCAGACCGCCCTCATGGGTACCTTGTCTGAGGGTCAGCGCTCTCGTGTTGTCTTCGCCTTGTTGGCGCTCGAGGCCCCTAACATGATCTTGCTGGATGAGCCTACTAACGGTCTCGATATCCCCACTATCGACTCGTTGGCTGATGCCATCAACGAGTACCAGGGTGGTGTTGTTGTCGTGTCCCACGACTTCCGTTTGCTCGACAAGATCGCCAAGGACATTTTCGTCATCGAGAACAAGACTGCTACCCGCTGGGATGGCTCTATCCTCGACTACAAGAAGAAGCTTGCCAGCGAGGTTGTTTTCTAAACTGTGTAAACTGTGTAATTTGCGTTTATATAGACTCCATAATCATACTTCAAATTACTTCACAGGTTGGTTTGTCCATGTATGTATATGTTCAACTCATTCTTGGTTCATGCTAAGTCTATGCTTGATCTATATATCTATACTATATATATACATTTAAATAAATACGCAGAGAGGGGGTCCTCTTCTATTCCAAGGTTAGCCTAGCAGTTTGTCAAGAAGTTCACTCTGCTTATCGCTGACCTCTATTTTCTGTGTTTGATTCACTTTAGGCGCAGATTCATCGGCACCATCTGAATCGCTTAGTTCGTCCATGAATTGGTCGAAATCACTGTCACTATCCACATCAACCTGTTTAGCCTGACGACCAATATGCTTTTTCACCCTCTCATTCAATTTGGAGCGCTCGTAACCGGCCTCGGCCTGAGCAAAAATTGAATTCTCGCCGCTTTTAGGTAAAGTTGCGCTTTCCAACTCACGCTGGACTTTCTGTTGGTACTGCTGAGCCTGACGGACTCTATGGGCTTTAATGAGTTCTTCTTCGTCCTCATCTTGCTCAATTTCAGGAAGATCAATATTAGTGGCAAGTTCAGGTTCTTGCTGTGATTCTTGGGATAAATTATCTGGATGCTGATGTGTCTCGTACTGTGCTTGTTGATCCTCCTCTACCTTGGGGGGTTTAGAATGATCTGCTGTATTATCAGAGTCATTCTTCTTCACATCGTTTGCGTTGAGCCCATGTTTTTTGAGGTATTTGCCCTTGGCACGTTTATCCCATTTGCTATTGTGCAGCACCATGTTGACCCTGCGGATTTACTACACTAAATTCTTACCTTTTGGGGTGCATGTGATTATTTTTCTGGGACTGTGATTACTGCTGTCTTAGTCATAGCAACGGTCGTAACTGACGAAGCTCGTATATTTCGTCTACCGTACGTTGCAGCTCAGAAATGTTGCTTTAGCAGGAGTCCATTTAGCAACTCGACGAATAGTTATTTGTTGCAACAATGCACATATTTTTAATATTTGCACAACTTACCCTTAAATTCCTATAACGTTGAGCTTCTCTTTGTCACTTATAACAAATCACCCTTACCTCACAACCCACATTGACGTCATACCAAAAGCATCTAAACTGCTGCGGCAATATTGCGGGGTAGCCGCATGTAAACGAGCAGGGTTCAGGTATAAATAAGGCAAACCCGGTAACACCAAGATTCTCCATAGACTTAATTCACTTTTAGTTATTGAATTGATTATCGACTTTTGATTACAGAATGGTTGCCCTCATTGAAGAGATTAGAAATGCAGGCGAGAAGCTCTCTCGTCCTCAGCGCAGGGTGCGAGTGCTAACTGCTGATCTTGATTCCACTCTTCAAGATTCAGAGCTCCGTGCAATTGCTAACTTCACATTCAATCCAAAGCAGGCTGACAATGTAATGAAGATGCTGGACCAGAGACTGCATGAAACTGGTAAGAACTCTGGACATATCGTGAAAGCGCTAATTCTATTAAGTTATTTGATTCGTTATGGAAGCATGTATGTGCTAGGGTGGTGTGCGCTCAACAAGACCCTTCTTACTTCACTAATTGAGTTCCATGAACGCGATGTCCCCTATGAGATCGGTTACAGAATCCAAACTGCCGCCAAAGAAGTAAATTCTTTGTTGGCTGATAAGCACAGACTCGCTGAACTCAGGAATGAGGCTGCTGAAGACCTAAAGAAGAAGAATCATGAGGATGAACTGAAAGAAATGAGGATCCAAGATATCTGCTTTGCTCCGCCTGAGTATGCACTCTAAATTTCTTCCACGAAGTACTATTTATTTTTTCTTCTAAGATTCTTTGCTAACAATGCGGTTAACTACTACAATGTTTATAATTATATATACACTTTCTATACCTAATGATACAATAGCTTGCTCTGAGTGAATAAACAAAGAAACAAAATATTCGATTGTACTGGGGTAGTTGAAGTACTGTGGAAAGGGAAAGCAGTGCGTGCGTTAGGCGGGGAAATATCGAATTCAAGCCTGAGCACGTGGGCCGGAGATAAAGCATCTCATTATAACAGTGTATTATTAGCTTAGCATACTGATAAAGAAATATATCGATATACCCAATGGGTTTCATAGAGAAAATAACTAAGTCACAGTCTCAGATTCTCGCTCGTAAAGTAACAGATTTAAGTGAGACCACACCTCCAGATTATGAGCTACGAAGATTAGCTACATTCACTAATCAGGGTGAGACAGCTCAAATCATGAAAATCATTTGCCAGAGATTGAACGATAAAGGTAAAAATTGGCGTCGTTTGGAAAAGTCACTCTCACTTCTCAATTATTTGTTACGCTTTGGCAGCATCGAGGTTGTGAGCTGGTATCACAATAATAATCTCTTGATACAATCCTTACAACAGTACTATCAAAACGATGAAAGTGGAAAAGATATTGCATATGGAATCAGAGATCGAGCATCTGATATTGTTGGATTAGTTAATGATAAACACAGACTAAACGTTGAGCGCGATGAGGCCAGAATTGAGTTTAAGAGGCAAGAATTGAAACATCAAGCCTACATAAGAAAACTCGAAAGGGAGGCATTAGACAAAACAGGAGGTTCAAAGACATTCTCGATCTCTTTAGTTGCTTCATGAACGATAATTTGCTTTTCTCAATTCTATATTTTTATTACTCAAATATATATATCAGCTGAACTCAATGTCTAACTTAACTAAATGAACGTGTCCACAAAATGATAATAAAAGGAATCGACTTCCTCTAATTAAGTATTACCCTATCGATTCTCATAGCATTGGATGTATTCACCGCTGGTAACAATATTCGCATTATTTTGCGGATCGACTTAAGTGATTGTTCCTGCTGCATTAGTTCAATTAAAAAATAAAATAGGTGTACAAACAGTATAATTATACAATTAATTTAATCAGGCTACAAGTTATATGTTGCTGAGATATAATGATTCCGTCGAGCTACGTATGTTATATACTGTTACTGCCTCTGCGCTTTTGCGTGTCGGACTGCAGCCATGAACTCCAACTTGCTATGCATTTAGGGTAAGGGGCACATATACCAGGAATATGGTTACACTATAATGCGACCGGGCTTTTGCAACACTGCCTGTATCAGGTGTTGACTCAGCGACTGAAATCAGGTGGCCGTTTTCGGGCCTGTATGCAAACCCTTTAAGCACGCCTCTTGATAACAGGTTTACCATTTCTATTACTGGTTTATCACACTACATGAATAACAACTGGAGACTCACAATTTACAGGATAAAACCATCATATGCCCAGTTCGAAACCAGATAGTCAGCCAAGTAAATCTTCATCTACAAAGAGTAGCAACGCAAACAGCAAGAAGCCCGCCCCCGAGCGGAAGAAGAAGGAAGAACACTCCACTAAGGGAAAGAGCCAGAACTCGAAGCCTAAAGATGGCAAGACTCTGAACTCTACCAACGACCAGTCTATTAAAGACCAGAGTGATACTCGTGCTCCCAAGAAAGAAAACAAGAGCACCAACCAGCGCAGCAAGTTGCCCCGCAAGGATCGCAACGACAAGGCTAAGAATGATACCCCACCTCACACTCAGAACAGTGGAAAGCCCAATGCTGCTCACTCCACCCCTGGCACCTCCAATGGTGGGTTGAAACCGTCCGCTCGTACCCCTTCTGCTGACGTTTTCAGCGGTAGCAGTTTCTATTCTTCCCCCAATG
The DNA here is from genome assembly GCA_030572115.1 of Starmerella apicola. Classification (NCBI taxonomy): domain Eukaryota; kingdom Fungi; phylum Ascomycota; class Dipodascomycetes; order Dipodascales; family Trichomonascaceae; genus Starmerella; species Starmerella apicola. The sequence goes on along the minus strand of JAJLZH010000004.1, from coordinate 736,622 downwards.
CGAGCTCGCTTCCCCGCCCCCCATTCAAATCTTCTCCCCCGCGTAATGCAAACGCAGCCCCTGGATTCAACGGTATGCAAGCAGCACCGGTTCCCACCCCACCGATCCAGGGCCTTTCCCTTCATGGCCCGATCCAGCCACCAGTACAAGCTGTTCCCCCCACTATGAATGCAGGAATCGGGGGCCCACCTGTAATGCCAACTCCTGTGGATCCTCGCATGGGCTACCAAGGAATGGGGTACGCAAACCCCCCTGGAATGAATATCCCAGTAAACCCCCAAATGAACTCCTGGAACCCCGCAATGAGAGGTGCACCTATGCCTCCTCAAGCAATGCCACCTCATCCTGGATACATGATGCCTCAGTATATGGCACCTGCACCCCCGAAAATGGGTATGCCTGCGATGTATCCTCCTATGCCCCAAATGGTCCCAGTGATGCAGACGCCCTCTGGTGAGCATAGGGCCTAATCATACTCACTCTGAATTGAGTTTTTGTGTAGCGTTTTTTTTTTTGGGTTTTTGGTTTTATTTTTTTTTCTATTTTTTTATTTTTTATTTTCGCTATGTAACTTCTAAGTAGTTGTTAGTTTTACATCCGAACCAATAAGCTGATTGTAAGTGCCTGCTTACCATAAACGCCCATCTGTAGCTATTGATATCGCATGATCTATTGGACTATTTTTCAACATAAATTTTTCACTAGCAAATATTTTGATATAATGGTTGACTTTACCACATTCTTATAATAATATTTTATACATAGTATTTTATCCCGGTACTTGATAGTTAAGTATCCACCACTACCGTCTAACCCTTTCCATATAATCTAAAGTGGGTTTTGTGGGGCTAGGAATTTTTTACCATGACTGACTCTATGCCTAAATGGACTGCTAAACAGGTCCGCCAGACATTCGTGGACTACTTCACGAAGAAGCAGGGACACTCGTATGTTCCTAGTTCTTCTGTAATCCCCTATGAGGATCCCACTTTGCTTTTTGCCAACGCTGGTATGAACCAGTACAAGCCGATCTTCTTGGGCACCATTGCCCCTGGCTCTCCCTTCGCCAGCTTGAAGCGCGCTGCTAACTCGCAGAAGTGTATTCGTGCGGGTGGTAAGCACAACGATCTCGATGATGTAGGAAAGGACAGCTATCACCACACTTTCTTCGAGATGTTGGGTAACTGGAGTTTCGGCGACTACTTCAAGAAGGAGGCTTGTAAGTACGCTTGGGAGCTTCTTACCGACGTTTACAAGCTCGATAAGGACAGACTTTATGTCACCTACTTCGGTGGTGAGCCTAGCGCTGGCCTTGAACCCGATTTGGAGGCCAAGCAGATCTGGCTCGATGTAGGCGTTGCTGAGGACCATATTATCATTGGTTCGTACGAGGACAACTTCTGGGAGATGGGTGACCAGGGACCCTGTGGACCCTGCTCCGAGATTCACTACGACCGCATTGGTGGCCGCAACGCTGCTAGCCTTGTGAATATGGACGATCCCAACGTGCTTGAGGTGTGGAACTTGGTCTTCATCCAGTTCAACCGCGAGGCCGACGGCAAGCTTGTGCCGCTGCCCGCCAAGCACATCGATACTGGTCTTGGTTTCGAGCGTATGGTATCGGTTCTCCAGGACAAGAGCTCGAACTACGACACTGACGTTTTCCAGCCCCTGTTCGCTAAGATTCAGGAGATGACTGGCAAGCCTGCTTACGGTGGTAAGTTCGATGCTGAGGATGTTGATGGCGTCGACACTGCCTACCGTGTTCTTGCTGACCACGTTCGTACCCTTGTAATTGCCCTTTCGGACGGTGGTGTGCCTAACAACGATGGTCGTGGCTACGTGCTCCGTCGTATTCTTCGTCGTGGTGCTCGTTACGCTCGCAAGAAGATGGGTTACACTCAGCCTAACTTCTTCAGCACCTTGGCTCCTGCCTTGATCGAGCAGCTTGGTGAATTCTTCCCCGAGTTGCTGCGCAACCAGGAGATTGTTGCTGAGATCCTTAATGAGGAAGAGGCTAGCTTTGCCCAGACTTTGGACCGTGGTGAGCGTTTGTTCGAGCAGATGGCCGCTAAGGCCAAAGCCCAGGGTGACAAGCAGCTTCCTGGTAAGGACGTGTGGAGATTGTACGACACCTACGGTTTCCCCAGTGATCTTACTCGCTTGATGGCCGAGGAGAACGGACTCGAGGTTGATGAAGAGGCGTTCGAGAAGGCCCGTATCGAGTCGCGCGAGGCTAGCAAGGGTGGTGCTGGTAAGAAGCAGGCCTCCCTCCTCAAGCTCGACGTGCACCAGATCGCTCAGCTCCACTCCGAGGGTGTTGAGGCCACCGACGATGAGTACAAATACTCGCAGAGCGAGATTACTGCCGAGGTGCAGCGCATCATCTCCCCCGAGGGTGAGTTCGTGCAGAGCGCGAACGCTGAGACCTTCGCTGGTAAGGAGATCGGTGTTCTCTTGAACAAGACTAACTTCTACGCTGAGTCTGGTGGTCAGGAGTACGACATTGGCCAGTTGCTTGCTGGAAATGATGGTGAGACCGCTTTCAAGGTCACCAACGTTCAGGCCTACGGTGGCTTTGTTCTTCATACTGGTGAGCTCAAGTATGGTGATCTCAAACAGGGCGAGTCTGTGACTGCCCAGTATGATGTCGAGCGCCGACTTTTGCTGAAGAATAACCACACGGGTACCCACGTTCTCAACTACGGTTTGCGTGAGATTCTTGGTGACGGTGTTGACCAGAAGGGTTCGCTCGTTGCTGAGGACAGACTTCGTTTCGACTTCAGCCACCGCCAGGGTGTCACTAAGCCTGAGCTTGAGCAGATCGAGAAGGTCTGCAGCGACTACATTCGCCAGAACTCGAAGGTTTACTCCGAAGTTGTCCCTCTCGACCAGGCCCGCCAGATCAACGGCTTGCGTGCTGTGTTCGGTGAGACATATCCCGACCCTGTCCGTGTTGTTAGCATCGGTGCCCCTGTCACCGAGCTCATGTCGGACCCCACTAACGAGAAGTGGGCCAAGTACTCCATTGAGTTCTGCGGTGGTACCCATTTGGGTCAGACCGGTGAAATCCGTGAGCTCGTTGTCATCGAGGAGAGCGGTATTGCCAAGGGTACCCGTCGTATTGTTGCTGTCACTGGTACTCACGCTTATGATGTTCAGCGCCGTGCCCAGCAATTCGCTCAGCGCTTGGCTGAGCTCGAGAGCAAGCCCACTGAGGCTGAGGCTAAGAAGCTTGGTGTTGAACTCAAGACCCTTGTTGTGAGTGTCGTTGATAAGCACCAGCTTAATGAGCGCTTCAACGTTCTCCAGAAGAAGTTGGTCGATGCCGCTAAGCAGCAGCACAAGAAGCTCACCAAGGCAATCACCGAGAAGATCGATGAGCACCTCAAGCTCGGCGAGGATAAGAACAAGGTCCTTGTGCTTAAGGTCGAGGGTAACGCTAAGGTGTTGGCTGAGGCTCTTGGCTACGCTAAGAAGAAGGGCCAGGCAGTCTATCTCATTGGTACTGATGACGAAGGAAAGGTCCCCCATGGTGCTTTCTTCACTGAAGGTGAGCCCCAGGCATTGGCTGCTGAGGTCGCCCAACTTATCGGCGGCCGCGCTGGTGGAAAGGGTCCTAGCGTTCAGGGTGTTGGTACCGACAGCTCCAAGGTGGACGAAGCTGTTGCTTTGGTGAAGTCTAAGGTCTAGATATAATTCGATATAATTTACATTATAAAACATTTATTTATGAGTAAGATTGACTCCTCACTCACTGACAGTGTAGAGATTGACGGTGTAGAGGTATTTTTTGTTAAATAAGATTCATTTATTTTGCATTATATACAAGTGATCGTCATCAATTCACACATTACGAATTCTCAAACAATTGTCCAAAAGACTCGCCTACCAAACCATTCACATCAGTTGTAACCATTGCTCTTCCATGTTTCTCATACGCTAACTTAGAGGCACGTCTTGTTACAGTACTGGCACCCAATCCTGCCAGCAACAAAAGATTCTCATCGACTGGTTCAGCATCCCATAATTTGCTTTTATACGCTTCCGTCCAAGCAACAAACGTAGATAGTGATCCACTCAGTGTATCACCTTGACCACTCACTCGGCGGTTGCTGCCCTGCTCAGAGCCACTAATCACTTTTTCACCATCAGTTATGACATCATGTTCTCCCTTCACCAGTAGAGAGCATCCTAACTTCTGTGCAAGCGTTTTAGCAGCTGTAACAGTATCTCCAGAATTCTCAATTCCAGTACTCTTTAAGAGCCTGCCAAACTCCACTACATTAGGAGTCAAGATAGAACGGTGCTTATGATAATTGGATATTAAGCTTGGTTGCTTCTGAATCAAAAATAGTCCATCTGCATCAACTACTAAAGGTAAATTGCGTTCAGCACACAAGTCAATAATCTGCGAAACCTGGTTCAACACATCGTCATCTCTACCTAAACCAGGACCAATTAACACCACATGCATGCGCTCTAACAGCGGGGCAATTTTAGAACTCAATGCACTCTTGTCGTTCTCATCATGTAAATAGGGATGAACCATCAGGTTGGGTGAGTAAGACTTAATGACAGTGGCGGCAGAACCTGTACATAAAATGTGCGACATATCTGCCCCTACTAACGCTGAGGCATGGGCTGCGAAGTATGGCGCACCAGTGTAATCTTCAGAACCACCAACTACAAGCACACGACCAAGCTGGCCTTTGTGGAATTTTGGAAGCAAAGGAGGGACAATTTTCTTAACTTGACTTAACATATCCTGTTCGTTGTGAGCGCCTGCCATAAGAAAGGATACTGTTGGAATCTGGGTACGGGGTGCATTTACCCCAGCCCGTTTTCAGCAAGCTCGTATGCGGAAACCTTCTCCAAAACCACATGAATCCTACCGGCCCGTTGAACTACGCCGGGCATAGACCGCACATTGTTTTCTCATTAAATTTCTGCAAAACGAGCCCATTCTTGTAATAATTATATAAATATTTTACAATTGATGGCAATATTTACAATTATTTTTGCCTGATATAATTAGACCGTCAGCAGCTACAAAAATTACAGCTCTGCCTCTGTTATCCAGTAAGGAGAAAAAAAGCTCATATTTTATTTACTTGTTTTAAAATATTCCTTCAGCAATTTGTTATGTATGAGAATTGAGCCCATACAAAACGTATTGGATTTAGCAGATTAATTGTAGAATAATTGTGGGGAGATGGTGATCTGCCGGCACTTGCTTCACAAGCATAAGAGCCACTGACAGTTACGCAATCGGCATGGGGAGAGAGCAGCGCAACGTAAGCGTAATGTCAAATGCACGTGAAACTCGTTCAATGCTAAATGGAACTGAATTAATATTTTTTAGAATATTTTATTTCAATTATAGGCTATCTTTAAGAGCAATTCTCCATCTTGACTTTACTATAAATAAATTGATTTTTGTTTAAGTGTTTGCCACTGCAAGTGACCAGTGCGTTTTACCTCATTGGTTCATAGCTTGCTGTGTCGAACGACGTGATACGTCAACATGCTGCCCATTACGTCCTCTCCCCCCAACCCTTTGCTTCCCGGGACCCCCGCGTATATATATATAAGCATCGGAGCCCACCATTTTGCTCTATATACTTCCGTGTTAACAAGAACTAAAAGTTTAGTCTATTTTTCTCGTGATCGGTTGAAAATTCAAATTACAAAATAAAATAAAGATGTTGCGCAACGTTTTCGCTAAGAGCAACCTTCCTATTTACTCTGGCCTCGCCCTTGGGGGCGCACTTGCCTACTACTTGAGCACTGCCTCTAAGTTGAGAGCTGAGGCTCCCGCTAGTGCTTTGGACACCAACCAGTTCACTCCTATTCCCATTGGTTCCACCAAGTACATTTCCAAGGACACCAAGGAGATTACTTTCGATCTCCCCGAGGGCCACAGCTTGGGCGGTGAGACCGCTTACATGGTGCTCTTTAAGACTGTTACCCCCAAGGGCAGCAATGTCATTCGTCCTTACACCCCTGTTTCTACTCCTGAAACCACTGGCAGTGCCACTTTCGTGATCAAGGGCTACAAGGATGGTAAGATGACCACCTACCTCCACGGTCTTAACGCCGGTGACAAGGTCGATATCAAGGGCCCTATCCAGAAGTACAAGCTTGATGCTAACAAGCACAAGGAGATCGCTCTCATTGGCGGTGGTACTGGTATCACCCCTCTTTTCCAGATTCTCCAGAAGGTTGCTGATGACAAGAATGACAAGACCAAGGTCAACCTCTTCTACGGTTCCAACACCCCTGAGGACGTTTTGTTGAAGAGTGAGATTGATGAGCTTGTTGCCAAGAAGCCTGAGCAGCTCAGTGTTACCTACTTCGCTTCTAAGGCTGGTGACGACTGGAAGGGCGAGAAGGGCTTCATCTCCAAGGACTACCTTTCTAAGCACTTGTTTAAGAGCAGCGACGACAATGTCAAGGTTTTTGTCTGCGGCCCTCCCCCTCTCTATGATGCCATCTCTGGTAACAAGGTCTCTCCTTCTGACCAGGGTGAGCTCAAGGGTGCCTTGAAGGAACTTGGTTTCGAGAAGGACCAGGTCTTCAAGTTCTAATCTATAGAGCTATAGAGAAAAAGTACCAAATAGAATTATTTAATAAAAACATTTTGTAAATGTAAGTTCAACTAAACAAATAGTATTATGATGGTGGAACAAATCGGTGCGTACCAAAAAAAAGGACCCCACTTCTTGCAAACAGTTGGGAATCTCCCCATCTAATCCCAACTATTCGTGTCAGCTGTTTAAGTCATGCCCATCATAAATTTGATAACAGAAGTATGATAAAAGATTTTAAATTAATCTTTATTTAATTAACGAATGTACATTATTCATGCACAGTATATGTACCAGGATCAATAACAGTAACCGCTTAGGGAAGGTGTGTCAGCATGCGCATCGCAGTCGTGGGCTGCGTCCACGGTAACCTTTCTGTGGCCTACGCAGCGGTTGCGCGCGTTTCTCCAGCGCCCGATCTGGTAATTATGTGCGGCGATATTCAGGCATGCCGCACCCCGCACGATTTGCTTAGCATGAGCGTACCCGCTAAGTACCGGCGTATGGGCGACTTTCATAAATACTATAATGGAGAGCTTCGCGCTCCAATATTGACACTTATTGTGGGAGGTAACCACGAAGCGAGTGGATTCATGTCTCAATTCGAGAACGGAGGATGGATTGCGGAAAATATGTACTATTTGGGCAATTGTGGGTTAGTGAAGGTAGGCGATTTGGTAGTCTGCGGTTTAAGCGGAGTGTACTATGCCCCCCACGCTCAGTTGCCCCGCTTTGAGTCTGATCAATTTGCCAATAATTATTTAGAAACCTGCAACAGCGACGCTAAGTTCTCTGCCTATCATGTGCGGGCTCACGAGGTAGAAGAGCTGGCTAAGCTGCCCCCACGCCTTGTAGATATCATGGTGACGCATGACTGGCCGGCTGGAATTGAACGATACGGCAAAATGAATCGACTCTTAAAACAAAAGCCATTTTTCCGCGAGGATATTAAGAAGCGTGAACTAGGGAATCCACTAACATTCTCACTACTCAACGCGTTAAAACCTCAATGGTGGTTTGCTGCCCATCTTCACGTGAAATACACCGCAAAATATAAAAGTACACGATTTGTAGCTCTCGACAAGGTGATGCGAGGTCGTCATTTCTTAGAAATCGTGGAGGTGGAACCCCGCAAGCGTGACAATGCGCTTTTGGATGGATTGACAGATATCACCACAGCTGCATAATGGTAATTATATGTTAGTTAAGTGCTGGGTTATAGAGAGTGAAGGTAATGAGAAAGTGAGCAAATTGTTTCTTTGTGGTCAATTGACTTTTGCGGATGCCTATTGTATTTATAAATATTTGTGTGTTCTATATGTTTATTTAGAGCTTCGGCTTCTGAGGACGCTCATTCTTAGAACTATTGGCAGCGTTACGTTTCATTACATCGGAAATGGCTTGCGACATATTGAAGAAAGAAAGATCCAACATAATGGAGTCTACTAAGGTGAGGTCAGTGAGATGCTGAACATAGATGTCTGAATCCTTCTTCTTCTTGCTGCACAAAGTCTTAATGTGCTCAACATACAGAACACGACACCGGATATCGTTCTTATCATCAGAAAATAAGCTAACCACACTATCCATGAAAAACTTAGAGTGCTCAGGATTAGCTGATAGCAACCTCAAATTCTCGAGACTCGTAACCTGGTTAATGTCAGCTTCGCTGCGAGCCAGGTCAAAACGTGCTTTCATTTGACGGAAGGCATCCTTAGAAGCACGGTCTCTAGAAGAGTTCTTGGCTGAATGGTCTGTAGATTGCTTATTCATTAGTTTTTGCTCTGAAATATCTTTGGCTTAAAGCACAATCTCTCGTGTGCTCTACTCATTAGTGTATATATACTTATAATTCTTAAGGTTGAGCAGCAGAAGTGCGACATCACCTAGCCTTGGACATCAACGCATCGCTGATCTGACCTGAAATTGATCATTTCAATCGTTTATTTATAGATTCAACTTGAATCTTAGACTTATTAAAATTAACCCTGATTTAGGTATTGATATTCTTTAATAAAATCACCTAGTCCTTGCTCTGCAATATCGGTTTATCAAAGAAGAACGAAGATCCGTACAAAGTTGATATACGCTTATGATTAATTATTTAAGAAACAAAATTCATTTTAATATTTACCTTTCGTCCAATTTTCTCTATTTGAACGTAGAATAGAAGGGGCGGGTATTCATGAAAACATCTCTCCTATTCAAACCCTTATATCTGTAGTATCACGTGTCTGATGTATATGTGTCGGAACAATAGTGACTTGCGTGTTACTAATATATCGTTAACAGTAAGGTTCGTAAAAAGATGGCTCATCTGAATAGGTACAGTTACAATAATGCTATATTGTAGCATATTTGTGAGCAGGTATTCAATCATCAGTCGAATCAGCTTTTTTGTGACTATCTACCTGAACTCTTTGTCACAAGAAAAATACTGGATATCTTACAAAGCTTACACCCCTAACCGTGATATGTCTGTAGGGTATGATGCAATTTGATCGGATTAGCCGACACGAGGATACATATACGAAAAACTTAGATTTCAGGTTCTGAATGGCTTTCAAATGAAGCAAAACTTATAAACACATTATAGAAATTTGATTTAAGCATTTCTTCACAACAACATTACAAAAGCTCTCATAATTTGTGCTGTTAATGATTATGCGCCGTGCTCATGCCCATACCCAAGTGCACATATTAAGGTTGTTACTTATTTTTCCTGGGGATGATTGAAATGTGCATATTACCCACCATCCCGGATCCTGAGCTATCCTTTTACATACATACAAAATGAGTACAGTGGTGCTTCCCACTGAATGGTCCACAAGTACTGCTTATACTTATACTGTTTATGGCGCTACCACCACCCTCTCGGGCTCAGAGAGTGACTATGGAACCGGGTATCCAACAGCTTGGACAATTGGAACTGCTGCGTATAATACCACTGTCACTGCTTCTGATGCCACTGCTACTTGGTGCGATTATTCGGGTTCGGAAACCAATACTGCTGACAACATCTTTTTGCTGGGGTGTAAAGCGGTAAATACTAGCTCTAAATTCACCTCTAAAAATGGCGCTGGAGAAGTTGGCAACATTTCCGCAACACCCTTGTTGATTCTTGTGATGCTTGGAGCACTTTTTAATTTCATTTAAACGACTTGAGTCAGAGGTAGTCTACCCTTTTGTTTATCTGATCAGGTCAACATTTTGTAGTATATCTATGAACAAGTAATATTTAACTTACGGTAAAAATGCGCCAAGCTACTATTATATATATTAAGATCCAATTCCAATCTTGAATTTTTGGTGAAACTTATAGTTAATAGTTCATAGGCCACACACATACACACATTTGCACCATGTTAATTTATAAAACGTATAAGAATCAGAGAAAAAATTAATAGTGCTAAGAATCAAACAAAAAGTACGAGACTTGACCCAGCACAGCTATCGTGATACGATCATAGAGGTAGCCTGAATGCATTTATGAATGTATACCTAGTTAGTTTTATATGCATAGCATTTGACTGGGCTTTAGTGTCGTGTATTTACAATCCCATCGCCATTAATATGCTTTCACAGCTTTAGCTATTTAGCAGCCTTTCGCGCAGCAATTGCCTGCTCGACTGCCTCACGCATGGCGCTGATAGCAGCACGAGGGTCACTGGCACCGTAAACACCGGAACCAGACACGATACAGTTGGCGCCAGCTGCAGCGCAGCATCCAACAGTGTCCTGTGTCACACCACCATCAACCTCAATATCGAGCTCGGGAGCAAGGCTACGCAGGTGTGTCACCTTGGGCATCATATCGGGCATGAACTTCTGACCTCCGAAACCGGGCTCGACAGTCATCACCAAAATCATATCGACATCCTTCAAGTATTTCTCGACCACATCAGGAGAGGTGCCGGGTTTGATTGCAAGACCAGCACGCATCTTGTGCTCCTTAATAAGTTTAATTGTCTCACCAACATCACCATCGGCCTCGTAGTGGAAAGTGTACTGGTCAGCACCAGCATCAGCCATAGGACCAACCCATTGCTGGGGGTTCTGTACCATCATGTGGCAGTCGAAGAAGGCCTCGCCCGAAGGGATCACCTTGCGCACCGCCTTCACCACAGGTGGACCAAAAGTGATGTTTGGTACGAAGTTACCGTCCATAATGTCTACGTGGAGCCAGGTAGGATCATTCTTGAGCATATTCTTCCAGTCCTGGCCAAGTTGGGCGAAATCGCCGCTCAAGATAGAGGGTGCAATTTTGGCTTCCATATTGTTGTAAACAGATGATCGTTAACGCTGGGTTGTGGACAATCGGTTGTTGTGGACGTTTGTGTCGGATGTGCCCGTATATTGTTGGACGTGTAGAGGTTAAGCCTAAGCTAACAGTATCACGACTTCAGTATATGGGCTCAACATAAGGTGGTGCCCATATTCGGTAGGAGCTTGTAGGGCGGGTGCAGGGAACATTCACACAGTACTAGGTAAATTGATATAATACATACTAAAGAAATTAAAAGGTATCAAGAACATACGATAATTCACTCCGCGTAACCTGCGGTGAAATCCGTAATAACGGTACCGAGTGGGGTGGTGATACTGGTAGTCACATCGATCATAAGTGCGACGGGTTCACCCAGTATACCACCAATTTCCCAAGATTTCCATGTGAGGATATCAACACCATCAGTTCCACACGGTACGTCACAGTAAACGCCCTCAAGTACCTCAAGACTGAACTTAAGGGCATCAAGGAAACCAACATACTGCACTGTCAAATGGTCGTCATCACACCACTTTACGAACTTGATGTTAGCACCACTAGCACACTGTTCTTGAACATACTGGTCAACAGGAGCGAATGGAGTGACCTCATCTCCCTCAGCGTGATAGATGTAGTGAGGGAATGTGGGAACAGGGACGGTTGTGGCACTTTCGGTGCATAGAAGGGACTCATTCTTCAGCATCTCAACAGTGGAAGGGTACGTATAGAAGTCTATACCCATCTTGGAATGCCAATCTTGGAATTGGAACTCCGCGACGTTTTCGCCTAAACAGAAACCTGGAGAACGGGTTTGGTTGAGTGCATTCTGGAAATCCGAGTCGAAATTAGAGGAAATATCCTCTTCTACATCAGGGTAGCTGTTTAACAAGCCGGCCAATGCAGGCACAGTCAAGCCAGAGAACAGGTTGCATTGCTCATCCACATATTTGATCGTCTTACCCAAGTCAACTGAAGTACCACCGTGAGCAGCACCAACAATATTAAGGTCAGGGGCGTATGCACCAGCCAAGCTAGCCATCCAAACAGTAGCACTACCACCTGCACCGTAACCTTGCAGAGCCACAGACACGTCTTTATCTAAGCACAAATGGTTGATTCCGGCTCTGATACCGTCGAGACCGGCTTGGCCTTGCTCATGACCAGCGCCGAAACCAGAGCGAGCTCCCTCATAATCAGGCAAGAAAACGTAATGACCTTTGCTAACCATAGTCTGAATGGCAATAGTGACATCTTTATCCCATCCGTCTGCGTGTGTAACGAGGTTGTAGCTGATGGAACAGTCAAGATTAGCCGCATCCTCAAATGTCTGGTACGACAAGACACCGGCATTTTCCGCCGCAAATAGGGGGCTAATTACGGTAACAACGCTGTGCGAAGACTGGTTCTGGGTGTTGAGTGTCTTGTAGGCAACTTGTTCAACTACCGCTAAAGTAGCATCCACGAAGATGCTGTCGAAGACTAGACGAGAGTCGTAAACCTCTCCATTCGCCAATGAATCCAAGTTTGAAGGTGCATCATAAAATGGATCATTTTCGGGCTCGTCAATAAAGCACGAAGGAGTAATGAAGGCCGCGGCGCTCACAAAAAGTGCACCTAAAGAAAGAAGACTTACCATTGAAGATTTTCGACGGCAATGTTTAAAACGAAAGAATTTGTAAAATACTACTCCACCGGCGGGTTCTTATATACTCACATATGCACGTTCATGCATGCTTATAAACTATTACGCATTTGCGGAATTTTGGCCAAGAACTGAATTTTAGCCAAGAACTGGGTATCTGAATTTGACATATGCATGAGGTGGGTTAGGTGCGTATCGGCTCAACATGTCGTATGCCCATGCTACTGGCGGCAGAGTGACCCGTCACTCCGACAGAATAGAATGACAGTAAATGCCATTACCAATATTTCTCTTGTTGGATCCGAAAGTAGGAATATATTGGTGTCTCTTTTCACCATGGAATATGGTATTATTTATCGCTTAAATTTTTTTGGAATCATGTAGGGTCACTGGGACAAAGATGAGGAGGGTTAGGCAAACATACACATGCTATGCAAACAAAAATGCAAACCACTTATCAGGTTGCTCTTTAAACGCCAAGACCGCCCACATATTGTAAAAACACTCAATAGTATGCACATACCGCTAATAACAGTTCGATAAACTACTTCATTGTTTGGAACCAAAAAAAGTTCTGATTACAGCACCCACTCCTCTCCCTCCTTTCCCCCCTCTCTTCCCTACGTTTCATCTAGATACGTTTCTCAAGGCAAGGTTTAATTTGCAATAGGGCGCGTACCGTCGATCACCCTAAATTTAGGCCACTGTATGTATGTTTATGTGTCTGTGCGTTCGCGTGGGTTCGCGTGCGCTCATGTTCACGTAACCGCGCGGCACCCACCCTTCTCTCCCAAAATAGAATTCTGTATGCATGAAGCTGTACGATTACGGTCACTATTAGTAAAAAAAAAATAGCGCAGAGCCTGGACTCTTTTTAGGCCGCACTAAGCGCGTGACGTCAGCATGCAGATATGTGTTCATCTATCCGTGTGTTACCAAAAAAAGTCTCGTCTCTGAAGTCTATACAATTCATTCTATCCTATTTCGTTTCTTACGTAACTTGTCTAATAAATGAGCGATGAATAATATATATGAACCCGATCGTATTCATTTGAAGGGGCACGCTGCTTACCCTACGATAATTGATATATCAAGGGTAGATGATTTTGATGCTATCCTAGGTACAGATTTGAGTAGTACATTTTGAGAGATCAATGTCTCTGGCTATCCTTTTGAGCTCTTACTTTGTTGCGGTGTCATGGTGTAAGGCGAATAATGGTATTAATTGTCCATCCAGGCAGTATAATTGACCATTACCAAGTTAGGGCTAGGGTGTACGGGCCTATCCGAGCAGGGTAAGTGAATAGGGGTGGGCATGCCAAGAAAGGTATGGCTTGGCGCGGAACTTGAAACCCCCTAAATTCAGAAGCTGATTTGAAAATTGTCTTCAGTCAGAATTAGTAAGTTAATCAAATCAAACCTTGGATTATGGGTGAAAACCTGCTAGTCAAGTTGAACTAGTACAAGTGAAATGAACCAATAGGCACGAGTCGTGCGGTTGATCGCCCGTTGGGCTCCATGTTAGACGTGAAGACGTTAAGCCTAAGGTAACAGTATCACGGCCATCAGTATAGGGGTTAATGGTAGATGAAATCAAGTTATTTAGTATATATGGAATAGGGTAGTAATATAGGTAGTGAGGTTCTGCTGACCATATCATATTGGGACTTCAACATATATATATATTGTAAAGTTTAGGGGTATCATATTTAATAAGAGCCCACCGTTCAGAGGAACTAGAAGAGTTATTAGCAATTTCTTTTTAATATACGAATATGATAACTTTTGATTATTATAATTCATTCGGATTCGATATTATTATGAATTAAAAACCTGTAGCTATATAATCTTGGTTTGTAAAAGTTTGTTTAGACACTGATTCGCAGAGCTATCAGGCATAGTAATATCAGAAACCACATTCAAACATATTAATGAAAACAATATCATTTTTAAAAATGAAACAATACAAGAATGAAAACTGCGTGTATGACTTTACTGCATTCAAGGATGAGTACACTGAGATGTTACCACCCACCACCGTCCATCTACGGTCACACACCTCATCATAACAAGCCTAGGTTAGGGCGCCCCACAGTGTACACACCTACGCCACATGCCCAAAGCAGACTGGGAGAAGTACAAACCTCCCGTGAAGGAGGATAAAGAGCCCGAGAAGGACATTGTTCCTCTTTCTGAGAGCGACATTGAGGTGCTCAAAACGTATGGCGCCGGTCCCTACCAACATCAACTCAAAACGATTGACCAAGACATCCAGCAGCTGCTGAAGTCGATTAAGGATAAGGTCGGCATTACAGAGTCTGACACTGGTCTTGCGCATCCTAATCAATGGGATTTGATGGCAGACACGCTAAACATCAAGCAGGACCAGCCTTTGCAGGTTGCCCGCTGTACCAAGATCATCCAGGACGAGCAAGACAGTGACAAGGCAAGCTACGCCATCGACATCAAGCAGATTGCCAAGTTTATCGTCGCCTTGGGTGACCAGGTCTCGCCCACCGATATCGAGGAAGGCATGCGTGTTGGTGTTGAGCGTAATAAGTACCGCATTATGCTTCCGTTGCCCCCGAGAATCGACCCCACTGTCACCATGATGACAGTTGAGGAGAAGCCCGACGTTACTTATGGCGATGTGGGTGGCTCGAAGGAGCAGATTGAGAAACTGCGTGAAGTTGTGGAGCTGCCTCTCCTGAACCCCGAGAGGTTTGCCAACTTGGGTATCGACCCACCCAAGGGTATTTTGCTTTATGGTCCTCCTGGTACCGGTAAGACGCTGTGTGCTCGAGCAGTTGCCAACCGTACTGACGCCACTTTCATTCGTGTGATTGGCTCTGAGTTGGTGCAGAAGTACGTTGGTGAAGGTGCTCGTATGGTGCGCGAGCTGTTCGAGATGGCGCGCACGAA
Organism: Starmerella apicola; assembly: GCA_030572115.1. Taxonomy (NCBI): domain Eukaryota; kingdom Fungi; phylum Ascomycota; class Dipodascomycetes; order Dipodascales; family Trichomonascaceae; genus Starmerella; species Starmerella apicola. The sequence continues at coordinate 721,201 of JAJLZH010000004.1, read as the reverse complement.
GTCGGCCTGCATCATCTTCTTTGATGAGATCGACGCTATTGGTGGTGCTCGTTTCGATGATGGTGCTGGTGGTGACAATGAGGTGCAGCGCACTATGTTGGAGTTGATCACCCAGCTCGATGGTTTCGATGCTAGAGGCAACATCAAGGTCATGTTTGCCACAAACCGTCCCAACACACTAGACCCCGCGTTGTTGCGACCGGGACGTATTGACCGTAAGGTTGAGTTCTCTTTGCCCGATGTAGATGGCCGTGCCAACATTTTCCGTATCCACTCCAAGAGCATGAGCGTCGAGCGCGGCATCCGCTGGGAGCTTATTTCGCGTTTGTGCCCCAACAGCACCGGTGCTGAGTTGCGCTCGGTGTGCACGGAGGCCGGTATGTATGCCATCCGTGCGCGACGGAAGATGGCGACCGAGAAGGACTTCCTTGCTGCGGTCGACAAGGTTATTAAGGGCGGACTCAAGTTCAGCAGTACGTCGCAGTATATGCAATACAACTAGGCCCGGTGCTGGTTGTTATGCGCAACGTACATGTATCTGCATGTATTCCACATGTGTATATGTATTTATATGTACGTATGTATCAATGTATGTATCAATGATAATGCTAAGCTAGAATGGCGTCTGTCATGACAGCCAATTATAAGGTAAGATTGAAAGTTTACTAGGGAATATTCAAATGTTCGTGTTATTATTATTATTATTCAAATGGTGATACTTGTGACAAAAAAACAAATTATAAACGATAAATTCTGTCTAGCACTATGTTAATCCGAAATTTGCCTTCCTCCCCTCGGCCCTCATGTGTCGTTTAAGGTACCTTTAATTACTTGTGGGGAACCGCTGCGTCAGGTGGTTTAGGGATGGTCTGGCGCGACGAGCTGGTGGATCAGATCACCGGCCATGTGCACCACGACTTTGAGCTGCCAAACGATTTGAGTGCATATGACGACATCTCACAGCTCAATCTCACCATTGGTGATATGTTGGAGCGCATTGCCTCTAATCTGGCTGACTTCAAGGACCCACCTTTCACCTACCCGAGGCTCCTCGAGCTGTCTCGGCTCGAGAACGTGGACTCGCCCAAGAATAAGGACCAGCGCCGGAGTCGTGGAATTGCGCACTTACGTTCAGCTTTAGATCTGACGTGCGTTTTCGAGTCCAACAAAGTGTTTGAGGATTTCGATCAGATACTGGACGCGCTGCCCGCACCGAGCATCCAGCTGGAGCCGCTGCCCTGGGCAGAAGGAAGTGATTTGGGGGCCCTCAGTGCTAGTGCCCCAGCGCTAAGAGAGGCATTAAGCTCTCTAAATGCATTGGATAAATCTCCTCTTGAAGAATCTCTGCTTAGCGAGTCTCTCCTGAACGACTCCCTATTGAGCGATTCCCTGCTCAGCGACTCGCTCAGCGATTCACTCAACGAGTTTATTGCACTTAACCAATCGCTCAGCTCCGTAGAGTTGCTCAATTCAGTAGAATTTGTGGAGGACGAAGACCTGATGGACCTGAACTGATGATATCTTGAGAGAAAGAGTGAAATGAACTCAAGACAGTATAGTAAGAAAATATAATATAATATAATAATATCAAAATATTAGATTCTACGTTGATGTGTTTATGTACATTTCGGAACGGAACTTCCGATCACCGAATAAATATCCTCCTTCTGCTTGGGCGCCAAGTCAGGGCGGCTCCACTCCTCGGGCCACTGCACCTTAGTGGGCTGCTTCTTGACGCGCTTGACAACATGGCGCTGGTCAAGAGCAACGTCGTCGAACTTGTCACCCTCAGAAGCGGCTGCCACAAGCTTACTGTAGATCTGGGCCAGGTAGTGCTTGTTCTGCGCCTGGGTGCTGAACTGGTTGGCGCTGATGCGGATCTCGTTCTTTTCGCTGTCGAAGCGTCGGCCAGCGAGCAGCTTCAGTTTGTGCAGGTTCTCTGGGGCTATGTTAGTCGACTCGGGGGTGAAAGTAAGCACCACCTTGGCGCTGGCGGGGTGGTTCTCCTCCTTGGGGAAAGAATAGTGCTTGAACCTCAGGTTCTCGGTGGGCTTTGGCGCGCGGTACTCGCTGCGGTACTGCGCCAATAGGGGAAGCTCATAGGCAGCACTGCGAATAAACTCACGCGCAGTGCGGTGCTCCTCCAAATGCAAATGAGCCAGCGAGGGCAGGTCGTCGTACTGGAACTCGCTGCTTTCATACTGCTCGCTCTTGGGAGGACCAAACATGTCCACATCGGTCTGCTGGGCCAGTTTCTGGCGCTGAGCAGCACTCAAATTGGGCTGGGCATTCTTGTTGTTACCAGAGGCACCGGAAGCATTGGCAGCAGCACCAGCAGCTACGGCCGAGTCGTAGGCCTGATTGGCAACGCTGGGCGCGATGTTGAGCTCCTTGGCGGCATCGACAATCTCCTTACGCTGCGCCTCGCTCTTCACGTAGCCAGGCTTCTCCATCCGCTGGAAGGCGTTGCTCAGCAGCTGGCGTGCCTTCGCCGAGTAGTACCTCCTGAACTGCATCCTGACTCTGAACGGGGGAATGGATTTAGCACTGTGTTTTGGGCGTAGGTTCAGCCGTAGCAGAGATTTGGAAACGTGATACCTCCACGGAATTTTTCAGCTGACAAATTTCACCATCCCTCTCACCCTCTCTCCATAGGCCTAAACCGTACAAACACCACTAGGCTGTACTTAAGCGAAGAAAAAACAGAAACGGCCAGATTAAACCGGGCGTTTTAAACCACTGTCATACTCTAGTAGCAGTTAATGAACGTGCGTGCAGTTTCCAAACAGGTGCCGCGGTTTGTGCGGCTCGCCTCTTCCAAGGCTGCTCCCAAGGGTGGTAACAGCGCAGACTGGCTTGTTGGTCTCAACTCCTCTGGCGATGCCAACGCCGAGGCTCAGCGCTGGATCGAAGCGATGAAGACGTTAAGAGAGAAGTGGACCCCTCAGGGCCAGCGATTCGATATTGACAAGGCGTTCGCGCCCGAGGGAATGGACGAGGACTACGATTTCTGGGCCGCTGCTGACGCCGAGATCGCGGTGCGCAAGCGGAACGCTGCCATCGCGCTCACTGGAGGCAAGCAGAGTGGCAGCGATGCCTTGGAAGCACTTACTCCCGAGCAGCTCCAGGAGGCTGAGGCAGTGCAGGGCACGCCGATCCCCCCTAAGAAGGATGTGTGGATGAACATGTTGGTTAACCAGGTGATGCGCCATGGTGAGAAGGCCAAGGCATACAAGACAGTGAATCGTGCGCTTTACTTGGCCTTCCTCAAGCTGCGTCAGGATCCCGTTGCTCTTTTGATGACCGCTCTCGACAAGATGGCTCCGCTTGCCCAGCTCCACCGCATTGGTGACGGTGGTGCTCGTGTTGAGGTGTTCCCTGTTCCTTACTCTGCCACCAAGCGCATTGGCATTGCCTGGAAGTGGGTGATTGAGGCCAGCCAGCGTCGTCAGTCCCGCGACTTTGCCGTTAGACTGGGCGAGGAGATCGTATCTGCCATCGAGGGCAAGAGTCCTGGTTTCGAGAAGAGTTCTGCCATCCACAAGAGTGCTGTGGCTAATAGAAGTGTTGCCGAGGAGGTGCAGCAGGGCCGCTGGAAGAGATAAACTTTTGCGAGAACATCGGAAAGACAATGATGCATTTGTTGTTGATTTGTTGTTTTTATTTTCGCTAATCATGATATATATTTTTTGTACATATTTAAGCATTTCTTAACGCAGTTTTTCGTTAGTTTGTTGGTTTGTTGATTTTGATTTACAAGAAAACTATACTTTTCCACATTTAATATATACACCAAAAAATGCATAAGTGCAGGCAATAAATACAAACATTACCACACTATATGAAAAGGATAATGATTCAATTGAAGAAATGCATTCTTATACTTAGTTTTAAAAACGTATATATCCATAGAGGCTTGGCTAGTGGGAGTGGGAGGATTGGTGGGAGTGAAATAAATATGACTGATTGTAGTCGTATCAGGTAACAATTTTTCATGTCTGACGAAAGGCCCAGCATCGCTACCGAGGCCGTGCTCATGCACTCTGAGGAGTGGGACGGCCCCGAGGTGGACGGAATTGACTTCGATAAGAAGGAAAACCGTCCCCTCACTGCCAAGTCAATGGTGCAGCAGATGAAGTACATGGGTTTCCAGGCTTCAGCTGTGGCTCAGGCTGCTGAGATCATTGATGAGATGCGCAACTGGCGCGGAGTTGACGATGAAGGAAACGAGATCAAGACCACTGTATTCCTTGGTTACACCTCTAATCTTATTTCGTCCGGTCTGCGTTCAGTGCTCAAGTACCTCGTCAAGCACAAGCATGTTTCTGCCATTGTTACTACCGGCGGTGGTATCGAGGAGGATCTCATCAAGTGTCTTGCGCCCACCAGAATGGGTGACTTTACTCTCAAGGGTGAGCAGCTCCGTGAGAAGGGATTGAACCGCATTGGCAACCTAATCGTGCCTAACGATAACTACACCAAGTTCGAGGACTGGATTGTGCCCATTCTAGGTAAGATGTTCGAGGAGCAGGAGGCTGATCCTGAGGTCAATTGGACCCCCTCGAAGGTAATTGACCGTTTGGGTAAAGAAATTAACCACGAGGACAGTGTTTTGTACTGGGCCCACAAGAACCAGATCCCTGTGTTCTGCCCTGCGCTCACTGATGGCTCCTTGGGAGATATGCTCTTCTTCTACTCTTTCAAGAACCAGTTGAAGGTCGACCTCGTTGAGGATATTAGGCGCATCAACATGATGTCCATCCGTGCCAAGCGCGCAGGAATGGTCATTCTCGGTGGTGGTTTGGTGAAGCACCACATCGCCAACGCATGCTTGATGCGTAATGGTGCTGATTACGCTGTCTACATCAACACTGCCCAGGAGTTCGATGGCAGTGATGCTGGTGCTCGCCCCGACGAGGCTGTGTCGTGGGGTAAGATCAAGGCAGAGGCCCGCAACGTGAAGGTCTACTGTGAGGTCACTGCAGTCTTCCCCATGATCGTGGCTGCTACTTGGGCCAGTGATGACGACAAGGAGGAGTAGTGCTATATTCGTGGATTGTAAAGCACACAATTATGACATTCTCACGATGCCGCTCTGACTTGCAATAGCTTAGCAAGATATCTAGGAAGGTTTCTGGTAAATTATATATATATATATATGAATATTCATAAATACTATTTGATTTAGCCGCTTGTTGCTGATTGCTTGTCTGTGGTTAATCCAGAACCTGCTGGATCCCGTCTTTTCCACCGCTCGACTCCGACAGGAGCGAGGTCAGCCGCTCCACCAAATACTCCTCAGTCATGTCTGCCCTCGAGCGTGCCTTGTCAACGGCAAAATTTAGGCTCAATTTGTTGTTGACCTTATAAAGATGGCGAATTGCGTTCAACAATGCAGAAACCTGCTGCTTGTCCATTGTTTCGTTTTGAGGATTTACCACCCACACCTGCAGCGCAATTCCACCACTCTGGTTCTTTAAAAACTCATCTAAATGTTTAACAATGTACAGAGAGTGTCCCTGAGGAGACACAAAGATTACGACCTGCTTGAGGATCCACTTCTGCGCCACTCCCAATTCAACGAGGCTGCGCGTTACCGGCTGGCTGCACACGGTATATTCTGCACCAGTTTTTGATATGAGCTTAGTGGGCTCTGAGGAGGAGAACAGGCTTCTTTGCACTGACTCTTCCATTGCGTGGCCAAAACCGCTAGGTGTAAAGTGACAAATAAGGGTGTGTGTGTGTGTGCCACTACTACCCAAAGCTGCTTGACATGACACCCACTAGCAAATTAAGCCTCCAGCAGTAGTGTTCAAAAAATGCTACATGAATATCCCTTTTTCAGCTTAAATACAATTATTGTCATATAACCCATCAAATCAAGGTTGTGACAGGACTCACACCGCTGAACAAGTATAGATCAGCGTTGATATGCACTAAGTATAATTATATCTATATTTACGCTCTGGTCTTGGCCACAGGCTCCCAGCTCCAGCGCTCAATGTGAGGTCTCACGGTGCTGTAAGGCACGTACATGCCAGGAGTACCGGTGTGGGCCTCGAGAAGCTTGGGAGGAAGCTTAGGCACAGCCTGGATAGCCTGGTGCTCTTTAGAGAGGTTGTTGGGGGGAGTATCCACAGTATATGTGAGCCAGGCCCTCCATCCGGGCTCGGCACGGTCCATGTGTGCGTACCAGTCGTTGTACTCGACCCAGCGGGTGCGCATGATGATCTCGTCCTGGTCGTTCTCATAGTACTTGTTGCCGAAGCTGTCCTTGCCAATGAGAGTACCAACCTTGGTATCGCCAATGCGGTTCAACTGACGAAGGTACTCCTTGGGGCCTAGCTTCCAGATTTTGGACAGGTGAGCCAGGATCTGGATTCGAGAAGACATTGCAGTGATGTTGGTTGGTCGGCTGGCTCCTAACCCAGGATCACGACAGTCCTATCACGGAACATCCGCGATAGATATAAATATGAATATACAGTTAATAAATATTATAAGAGATTTAATACAAATAGTTATTAGAGTTGAATTGAGTTGAAATAAAAATTCCATATCATTCATGGTTCCAAAGTAAGAGTTGAATAAAAAATTCTTATGAACGGTATCGTTGGGTTAAATTTCTGAAACGGTATGCGAGTAAACTACCATCTAAACTGATCTTTAGCTACACTCGAATCGGTCTTTAAATAAATTATAGAAGAAATCCTAAAAAAAATAGTATACTTATTGTGGTAATTGTCTAGCTAAAAAGACGGGTGAGCAAGTTAGACTTGGCACGAGCGAATTTCGAGTTGACCTTGGAAGTGTCAACCTGGAAGTCCTTGGCAACACGGCCAGCAAGCTCCCTACCAGTCTTGATAGCCTCAGCACCATTAGGGTCAAGAGCAAGCTGGCGATAGGCTGCATTGGCACGAACAACAGCGTTACGAGCCTTGTCGTTGTGCTGGTTGCCAACGGCAGCCAGCTTCTCCTGGGCATCGTTGAAAGCACGGTTGACATCGAACAAAGAGGTCTTCTGGGCAAGTTCGTTAGCAAACTGCGTGTAAGCGGGTTTGGTAGCAATCTCGTCGTAGAAGCTCGAAGCCTTGGTTGCGGCCTGGCGGGCAGCAGCACCGTCAACAGTAGGACCATTGGCAGCCAAATAGCTGACAGCCGACTTTGCGAGCTCAGTAGCCTGAGGCTGGGCAAGAACCTTGTCAACGATCTCTGCAGCAGCAGATGAAGCCTGAGAAACTGGGACATCAGTCTTACGGTAGTTCACAGCATAGTTGACCATAGCGTCACTAGCCTTCTGCATAATGTAAGGCTTGTCGTTGTTGACAGGAGTGGCAGCAAAAGCAGCAGTAGCAAGAGCAAAAATAGGTGCAATCATTGGAGTATAATGTATTCTATTGGTTCTTTGGTTGTTGTGTGATACTCTATATATCGGGGCGGATCGCTAGTATATATATAAATTCAGGTAACGCCTAGAAGGCGTTCAAATTGAGTTCTTAATTTCCCTCTAATTTATTACATTAATTAATTGTACTTTTTTTTTCAATGCTTATCTTGAGAGTAACCTTTTATCTTTATTTATACTCCGAAACCGCGATTAAGTTTGATTACTCCGGCGTGAGAACGTTATTCACTAGAATAAATATTCACAAAGGATAAGACAGAAAAGGAAATCTCTAGAAAATTAAAGCATTGCTAACATAGTAAAATGAATCAGTATGTATCTTACGTTTATATCATATATATTTTCTTGCATTTCACTCCAAGCAAAGCTTGTAGGCAAGGTTGTCGTTCTCAGCATAGTAGCGATATCCCACCTTGTCTAAGAATTCACGCATCTCCTGCTCCTTGCCATCGGGGATCTGAATACCCGAAAGGATACGTGCCACATCCGAGCCATTATTGCGGTAGTGGAACATAGACACATTCCATGCCAAGTCCATCTCCTGGAGGAACTTATGCAACGCACCGGGTCGCTCAGGGAACTCAAATCTGAATACACGCTCGTCTTCGAGTTTGGGTGTTCCACCAACCATATAGCGCGCGTGAGACTTAGCCAAAGTGTTGTTGCTGAGGTCATGAGCCTTCATGCCCTTCTTGGAGAGCTCGTTTACAATGGGCTCGATCTCGCTGCGATCATCCACACTGAAGCTTATGTACACTCGAGCACCTGGAGTATCGCGGTTGTATCTGTAACTGAATTCAGTAACAGTGCGAGGTGCCAAAGTGTCAACCAGGCTACGGAAACTACCGGGCTGCTCGGGCATCTCCACGATGAAGAATACCTCTTTACCAGCTCCCAGAGTGCTCCGCTCCGACACAAAACGCAAACGATCGAAGTTCATGTTTGCACCAGACACAATGGCACACACCTCCTGGTCGGTGTTCTTCATCTCAGGGTGGTTCTCAAGCCACTTCTTGGCACCAGCGACACTCAATGCACCGCTAGGCTCGCTAATACTGCGGGTATCAGCAAAAATGTCATTAATAGCAGCGCAAAGCTCATCAGTAGATACGTGCACGATTTCATCAACCACCTTAGATTCGTGGGCAAGGCGGAAGGTCTCCTCACCAATCTGCTTGACAGCAGTGCCATCAGCAAAGTTACCTACAGAGGGCAGGTTTACACGCTTTCCTGCCTTCAACGACTGATACATCGCATCAGCGTCATAAGTCTCAACGCCAATAACCTTGACATGGGGTGCAACTCGCTTGAGGTAAACACCTACACCAGCAATCAATCCACCTCCACCAACAGCGCAGAAAACTGCCTTCAGCTTTGACAAATCCTGAGTTTGACGTACGATCTCCATACCAATAGTTCCCTGGCCAGCAATAACATAAGGATCATCAAAAGGGGGAATGAATGTCATTCCATTCTCCTTGGCCAAGCGCAGGCACTCCGCCTTAGCCGCATCGAAGTCAGCACCATACAAAACTACGTTTGCGCCCATACGTGCAACGTTTTTGTACTTAATGGCAGGAGTTCCGGTGGGCATCACAATAGTAGCTGGAATATTAAGCCGGGCGGAAGAGTAGGCTACGCCCTGGGCATGATTACCTGCGCTAGCAGTAATAACACCCTTCTTCAATTCCTCCTGTGTGAGGTTTGAAATCATGTTGTAAGCACCACGTAGCTTGAAACTAAACACAGGGAGCAAGTCCTCACGCTTTAAAGTGACAGGTGAGCCTACTTTAGCGTTGAGCTGCACTGCATTGTCAAGAGGTGTGGTCTCAATGGCACCATACACCTTGGACAGAAGAATCATCCGGAGGTAGTCTGGGTTTCCATTGCTATCCTTGAACACCTCGCGACACACACGCGAGGTGCAGAACCGCCTCAACAGTCCAAGCGGTTTTTGGAGCGACATTGAATATTTGTGAAATTTCACCCTGACTCAGGCTTTAGGGGCCGTCACGTGTGTCGCCCAGCGATAAATACGTGAATCAGGGTATGGCTGCGTAGCCAAGCCATAATGATGCTTTCTTTTGTTATCATTGTTTTCTTTATTTGGTAAATTTAATGTTCAACTTATACTTTTCTTTTTATTTATATGAAGAATAAAATTCACTTAGAAGCCGTTTGGGATAGTTTTGTGCTGTCTTTTTAATCCCACTACTGTCAATACTACTATTACTACACTACACAACTTCTATTAACCAGCTCGCTGAATTATGGGCGAGGGCATGCGGAGCTACCCCGTCGATAGACGGAAGATCCGCGAAAGCATGCGGCGTATTGAGCTCAATGTAGTGAATTCGCGTGAGGCATTGCGCGTGCATCGAAAAATTCATAAAGAGAACAAGCTGGATAATGAGGAGCTTGCTGATGGTGATGTAAACGAGTCCAATGGCGCTCCTCTTAACAGCACTACTGGTGATGCTTTCCGTGGAAAAACAGCCGAAGCTTATTTTGACCGTTTATGCGAATCTATTACCAACTACTACATTCTGAGTGACGATGAATGGCTTAGACGATATTGGCACTCGGTGTGCATCGATATTCATTATGCCCTCCCTCATGGCCACCACAACGATGATGACCATGAAAAGATAAAAGAGATATATGAAAACACAGTTAAGAATGAAATAGAGCGTATTTCTACGACTCTTGATACTCTCAAGCTGGAATTGATGACGAAAGGTCTCATTGATGCAGAGATCGTGCTTATCAAGGAGTACCTGCGCTTGTCACAACAATTCATTCAAACAACTGAGCGCAGGATCTCTGCTCAGAATGTGCTGAATTTCTGGGTTTTCGAGGACGTATCAATGTTGGAAATAGCAGCTCAAGAGTATTATGAAAAGATATCTAAGTCTATGCACAAAGTAATGGACTCGCCAAGGCTGGCAGAAATCTTCTCAAATGCCTGTAAACTCGACAATCATTCTTTATTTGAGCAAACTGTGTCCTTTTTAGCTGATATTGAGAGTTTCGAAGGCCAAATTTGGGAGCTTCTCCCTGGAGCGAAGCCTACTTTCCTGAGTACTTTTGCATACTTCAGCAAATTGTTTAAATTACAGTTCACTGAAGTTGTTAAAGCCTACTTAGACTTCAATCCTAAAACTCCTGAAGAGAGCCTAGACTGGCAGGAACGTTGGCTAGAGCTGTACAACTATGGATTGCAGATTGTGAAATACTTGGAACACGTCTGCTTCCAGCACCGTCCAGCCGTGACACAACAAATGATTGTATCCATTTTGTTCACATCAGTAGAATCGGTATTCATAGAGGTCTTCGCGTCGGAGATGCTCTGCAGATCTGACCAAAAACCGCATGAACTCAATCTATTTGCTCGAACAGCCATAGAGCACATCAATCAAATTGAGCTTGCAAGTAGTCTGTTTACTGCTTTTGTCAGCAAACTTATACAAGATAACGATGAAAGGTCAGAACTCACTAACAAGTTGAGGATATACATATTCTCGTGTCTGCATTTTGCTGAGCAGTTCCCCAATGCTCAAAGCGACGAGCATTTCAACAAGAAAAGGGGAAACATCTCCACAGAATTCAAAGCGAAGCATCCCATTTTTTTCCGCATATCTGCTGAGTCGCTATTCAAAACGCTATCTCCACATGTACTGGCTAGTCTTATTATCCGTGAAACGCTTAAAGCGGCTACCACTAGTACTAATGCGAAGACTGGAACCAACCGCGTAAACTTTTTGCTACCCTATTTCGAATTTATCGATACTCCTTATGCCCAAAATCATCATGTTGTGCTTCAAAGTGCATGCGAGATTATCTTGCCTGGTTCAATGGGAGGTCTGGCCCCAACTATTGAACAAAAAGCGTATTACTATAATTTGCAGCTTGCCTTTCACAATTTAAGTCAGGACTTCCAGGACCTACTACCGCTGGCGGTAGTAGACGGTATGATTGACCAGATTTTAAAGGTGCGGGATACCGAAAAACAAGTTGTGTTGAAATGGGGCGATTGGTTGTGCGTAGAGGACCCTTCGGTGGAAGGTGAACTTCCTGTAGAATTGAGCAGATTCGTGGATGTCAAAGATCTCCGTACATCTAGCGAAGTTTCCCCCGAGATTTCTGGGCTTACATCGTCTAATCTCGAGAAAGGTGCAAAATGGCATTCGGGCTGGTCTGTAGTCAACACTACCTGGAACAGCAAACCAATGCAGTGCTCTCTTGTACAGTATCGCATACTTAATCGGTTGCGGAAATCTGATGAACCGCTATCTGCTGATAAATTGCTCCCAGAAGTCGATGATGAAGAGTACATCGAGGTTATCTTGCATGATCTAGTAGCTCAAGGAATGGTTCACCAGGTTGGTGAGCTATACGCCTTGACTGGCCAGAATGCGCCATCTTCACTAATCAGGCAGCTGCATTTCGTTAATGCCTAAGTTAGTTTGATATGTGCGTGCCCTGTCTGTCTTTGATTATTTTCAATACTTTAATTTTATTTATCATATTTATCATACTTTTCTTTGTTCATGTCTTTAATCTGATAAAATTCTCGCATCACATCATCACAATTTCGAACCAAAGGCCTTCGCGGCACGCAAACTCTGGCGAATACCCAGATCCATCATGATCTCTTCTGAGCCACCAGGAATTGCAAACGCTCTCACCTCCCGGTAAATCCTCTCTACTCTTCCTCCTTTACCACCGCGTGTGTACGATAGTCCACCGAAGATTTGTGAAGCCTCGCGTGCACACAGCTCAAGAGCCTGGGTGCTAAATCCCTTGGCAGCAGCGATCGGACCACCCAAAACAAGCGCCTGCTGTTTTTCATCCTTAATGTGGATATACTGATAAGACAAGTCAAACAGCCATGACTGCAATGCCTCAATACGTCCAGCCATTGTACCCAATTTCTGTCGAATTACAGCATGGCTAATAAGCTTCTGACCAAAGGTTTCGCGCTGATGTGCGTAAACAATGCTGTCCTCGAGAGCACAGCGAGCCATCCGGAGCGCCTGGGCGATAATAAGCAGTCTTTCGTGGTTGAAGTTAGACATGATTGCTTTAAATCCCTGATTGACAGAGCCAAGGATGTTTTCCTCGCTCACAAAAAAATCATCAAAGTTCATGAGAGTAGTACCACTTCCTCGCATGCCTTGTGTCTCGATCTTCCGGCGATCAAGGTTCTCAGGATCGGCAGCGAGCTCACCCAGCATCATTGATACACCAGAAGCACCAGGACCACCAGTTCTACAAGCGATCACAAAGTAATCGGAGAAAATACCGTTGGTGATCCACTTCTTGGTACCGGTGATGCGATAACCGCCGTCCACCTTAACTGCTTCAGTAGTCAAGTTGGCAACATCGGATCCAGCATCAGGTTCAGTGATACAAAGACATGAGCGCTTTTTACCACTGAGAATGTCAGGTAGTACGCGCTTCTTTACTGACTCGCTAGCGTACTTGAAGATAGCCGGCACGCTGATGTTATAACCTCCCATGAGGTTCCACACAACACCACCGCTCGCAGCACGACAGATTTCGTCAGCAATAATAACCTCGTGGAAGAAGTCGTACTTCTCCGGAGGTACTGACTTGATGCGCACATCGGTGTATTGGACAGGATACTCACGCTGGCCAGCAATGGCAGCTAGGTAGCCCCTGCATCCAAATTCCTCGTACAATTTTGGATCAACTTCTCCTTTAGCATCCCATTCGTCCACATACGGGAATATATACGTCTCAACGAATTCGCGAACCTCCTTCCTAAGCGCAATGTGGGTCTCATTGAAATAGGGAGAGGGCGCACCCTGCATATAAGAGGGATCTGCAAAAGGAACTAAATCAGACATTTTTGTTAATCGGATAAAGGCTAATGGTTTTGAACTATGTTGATATCAATCCGATCAGCAGTATGATAATATAATAGAATAGTATTTAGCCGAAATGTGGGGTACATAAATACCCTAACCCGAGTTTCTCCTCCTCGGCACTGCGGTGACGCCCGATGAGAATGCAAGAGCAATTGTCACCTTGTATTGCTTATGTTTTGAAAAAAAATAAATATAATTCAATTTTTTATTTTGCAGTAAATCTGTGGGAATATTAATTTCTCTGTTAATTGTATATGCAACAGTGGGGTGCGTGAGCTTGGGTCATCTTGCGGGTACAAAGTAGGACTCATACCCTCAACACCTACCAACGGCTAGACAATTGAACCTCCGCACCAGTGTTCCGATGTCATCAGATCAGATTTGTTGAGTGTTCATAATTATTGTTTACATTCAAGCAAGTGATTTCGTTATTTCTCCGAGTTCTAACTTACTTCTTCTATCTAAAATGTACTATGAAATGTGAGATAAATTTCTAATTGGTATGATGTGACTTGATTGAATAAATACGTATATTATTTATCGTTCGGTTGAACATGCAAAAACTGACCAGGTCAGTTAAATGAAATAAATTAAGAGAATTTTAGTGGTAGTTGGTGAAGTCAACCTCACCCTCACGGAGTCCAGCAGCAGGGGTGCAGGTGCAGCCGTTAGCAGGCCTCTTGCCGCAGTTGCAAGTCTCGGTGTAGTGAGCGTTCTCAGCAGCGGCATGGCTGCAGTCACACTCGCCGGCAGGACGAGCCTTGCAGGAGCAGCGAGCGCTGCCAGCGCAGTCACAGGTAGTAGCGTTAGGTCCCTTGCAGCAAGCCATTGAATTAAATTAAAGTTGGGAAGTTATGTGGAGATGTGAAAATACACTTATTTGTGGTGGAAAATAATCGTAATATATAGTAGTTGACGGTGTTTGAATGTTGCATTGCACCCAAACCCAATGACTGATGGAACAGCGAAATTCCGATAAATACCGACAACATTATTGGTAGAAACAACACACGTGACTAATACTTCGTATAACGTCCCAATATGTCTTACAGTTGGAAAGAGAATTACCTCAGCGTTTATTGGCCAGTAGAGAAAAAGGCTAGTGGAGGCGATACACTTTAAATCATAATTTTTTTATTGGCTCGCTAATAATAATATAATCAAAACCATGGGCTTGTACGCGTGTGGCAAAATAAAAATAATACATACACATTAAATAGAGTTTTTCTTTTCAATTTATATTTATAAAATAAAAAATAAATCTAAGAGTATCATATTCTATGAACTTTTTTTTCTTTTTGATATTTATCTAGAAGTTCAGTGCATATCTGCTGAAACAATTAATGTATAGAATGTATACACAGTGTAAGAATTGAACCCGCGACTTATTTTATCGAGTTTAATAAACAAACGGAGATAGTTGTATGAAAAAGGGGAGACAAAAAATATTGTGAGAGCAAAAAAGGAGTTCGGCATTTTTCGCCTACATCTCTTTTAGCTGCGTACCATTTCAGGCCGATAGTTAGTGTTTAGTCGTTTTTACGGAGCTTGTATCGTAGGCGTCTCCAACCTTCTTTCAGGCGTAGTGCTTAGGGAGCTACCCTCTGATTGCACCGCATGCTTGCTAAGCTATGCTTACCGACTAGGCCACTTGTGCCTACCTTGAAACTTAGGAAGTAAATTATATACATATATCGATTATGCTTAAAAATATCGCAGAGGTGTGTGTCAATTGCTCAACAACTCTCTGATCACAAAAGAATCCAAAAAGGAAAAATTTCAGTTTTTTCCGTAAAATGGAAGAATAAGATAAGATGCGATCAAGTATTAGTATATGTTTCTTTATTGTTAGGTCTATAACGTGGGTCTCTCTATCACTTGTGATTGATACATCCTTACCCTGAGCTGGTAAAGACTCACAAATAAGCGTTTTTCCACCAACCAACAGTACAGTACTATATTTTGGGAAATGACTCCTGCTGCAGAGCCCAAAGTCGTTGTTGAAGACCCTCACCCGCCAGTTGCAAGTGAGAATGCCCGCAATGCTGCACGCATTCGCTCCAAATCCTCTGATCTTGGTGCTGATGCACCTCGCCCTCTGAAGAATCAATGGGATCCTGCTTCTTGGCAGTCTAAACCAATTACACAGGACGTTGTTTGGGAGGATACTGAGAAGCTCGAGCGTGCTTTGTCCAAACTTGAATGTTTGCCTCCTCTTGTTCATCCTGCTGAAATTTCCACTCTTAAGCGACAGCTTGCTGAGGCAGCCAGGGGTGAGCGTTTCATTCTCCAGGGAGGTGACTGCGCTGAGATGTTTGATTACTGCAACACTGACTTCATTGATGCTAAATTGAAGGTGCTGCTGCAGATGTCATTGGTAATTATTTGGGGTGTTAAGCTTCCAATTACTCGTATCGGTCGCATTGCTGGTCAGTACGCAAAGCCTCGAAGCAAGCTGACCGAGTTTGTGGATGGCAAGGAGATCCCCAGTTTCCGTGGTGACAATATTAACAGCTTTGATACCAGCGACCGTGTTCCCAATCCTGACAGACTTGTAGACGCTTACTTCCACTCTGCTGCCACTTTGAACTACATTCGCTCCACTTTGGATGCTGGCTTCGCTGACTTGCACCATCCCCAGTCCTGGGATTTGAGCCAGGTGAAGATCGACAGCGCGCGCAAGCGTTACGAGGAGATTGTGAGCAAGATCAGTGAAACCTTAAACTTTATGACTACTATCGGCTCCCAGGATGCCAACCTTGACAAGGTAGACTTTTTCACTTCTCACGAGGCTCTTATGCTTGAGTTCGAGCAGAGTTTGACTCGTAAACATAAGGGTGAGTTCTTCGATACCAGTGCACACTTTATCTGGGTTGGTGACCGTACTCGTCAGCTCGATGGTGCCCACGTTGAGTTCTTTAGGGGCGTGCAGAACCCCATTGGTATCAAGGTTGGTCCCAGCATGGAGGTTACCGAGCTCACTCGTCTTTTGGACATTGTTGATCCCAACTTTGAGGACGGAAGAGTCACTTTAATCACTCGTTATGGACACAATAATATTGCCGACAAGCTTCCGGCTCAGATCAAGGCTGTGCAGAGTTCCAAACACAAGGTTGTTTGGATTTCCGATCCCTGCCATGGAAATACAAAGACCAGCCCCATAACCAAGTTGAAGACTCGCTACGTTGATGACATTACCTCTGAGATTACACAAGCTATCAAGATCCATGCCGAGAATAACTCGATGTTGAATGGCGTGCATCTTGAACTCACTGGTGACGATGTTACGGAGTGCATCGGCGGATCCCAGGGGCTTAACGATGAGGAGCTCATTTTGCGCTACCAGACGTACTGTGACCCCCGTCTTAGCTCATCGCAGAGCTTGGATGTTGCATTTTTGGTGGCCGACAATCTCAAGGAGAACCTCAAGCGCTAATCAGTGCGAAATAATAATGAACTTTAAATAATGACCACATTTATTATTTTTACCATAATGCATTCGTTTGAATAAATAAGTGAAACGATATTTAAAGATTATTCGTGAAAAAAGTGTATTAGTATTCTATATGCAGTATGTAATATATATATATATGTACAATCTAAATTCATTGGTTGATACGACTTAGAAGCTCCTCGCGAATCTTCTTTGGGTCGAGCGTACCTTGCGTCTCTTTCATTACCTGACCCAATAGGAACCCAATTGAGTTCTTTTTACCATTCTTGATTTTCTGTACCACATCCTGATGAGCATTAATTACGAGCTCACAAGCTTCCGCCAGCTCGTTCTGCTGTTCAGGCTGCTCAGTTTCGAGCTGAAACTCGGAAATGATGTTTTCAATCGGTCCGGTATATCCTTGAGACATATGTTTGAGTAGAAGCCTACCAGTGGTGGTTGAAACACGTTTGGAGTCGACTGCCAGCAGCACGTCCACAAACTGCGTGGTGTTTTGGGGCAACTCGTTGCTGAGCCCAAGCCAACGGTGCACAAGCCAAGTTCCCACCATTTTGGCATTTTTACCGCCACGGCTGGTAAACTGGGAGGTTGCATCAATCACAAAATCAGCTGCTCCGTCAATCTCTACAATTGTAAACGCATCGGGAATTTTCAGGTTGTAGGGTTCCGACACCAGTTGGTCAATTACCGCATCAGGAAAAGCAGGCAGGGTTTGTCTCACAGAATCAACTGCTTTGCCAGGTAATCTATATTTAGGAAGATCGGGATCAGGCATATAGCGGTAGTCCAATGCAGTCTCCTTGCTACGCAAGCGCCACGTCTTCTTACCATCCCAACCCCTGGTCTCTCTTTCAATGGGGATTCCCTTCTTGAGATCCTCGCACTGACGCTCAAACTCTACTTTGACTGCGTGACGGAGTGCAGAAGTGCTAAACAAGTTCTTGATTTCGCACCTGTCACCCAAGTCTTTGCCCTTTTCATCAGCAACACTGACGTTTACATCGACTCGCATCGCACCAGCCTCCATTTCACCACTACACACTTTCAGACGTTTCAGAAGCAACTGGAGTTTGCGCACAAAAACCACCGCCTGCTCAGCATCGGTGAAACTAGGGGTAGTGATAATCTCAACGAGACCAGTGTTGGCTCTGTTCAGATCAATCAATGAGAGCTCGTCAACATAAGTTGTTTTGCCTGTATCCTGCTCCATCTGGATCTGGGAGATGCCGATTCTCAGCGGGGATTGGGGCGTTGGCATATGTGAGTTCCCAAAGAAGTCTCGGGGTAGCAAATCTAGAAACCCATTTTTCGCAATCGGTTCTCTGAACTGTGTAATCTGGTAGCCACTAGGCTGATCAGGATACATATAATGTTTTCTGTCAAAGCTAAAAGTGGGTGCAATACTGGAATTCAAGGCGAGTCCTGCTCTGACGGCGAGGTTCAAGCACGACAGGCTCAGTTTGGGCTGCGTGCCAGGCAGCGCAGCATCAAAATAGGAGACTCGCGAGTTCGGTTGCGCATGAAAACCAGGGATTGTTCGACTGAACAGCTTATGGGGAGACCACAACTGCGCATGGACCTCGAGACCCAACTTCAGCTTGAACATGGTGGCCATACCCTAGTGAAATTTCCAGATGATACACCTGCGTATTACCTACAAATACATATACATCAATGTATGAGAACAATATAAATGCAGAGCATATTTATTTAATGAGGTAGCGATAAAGTTATTTAGAAGAATAGTAATTTATATAAAAACAAGATAGGAAAAACAAAAGGGTAGTGAGAAGATGAGATCAAGGTTGCGCGAAGCACCTGATTCTCTCTAGCTTGATACAGACCTAATGTATCAGAGTCTTACATATAAATGATGACAATAGTATAGAAAACCAACTGAAATATATCAGTAGCAATTCTTGGGCTTTGCGCCCTCTTAACTACTCAATTGTTATAAAAGAGTTACGAATCATTGAGAACATTAAGAGTCTATACATACATTAGGGTATCATTTTCAGCTAAACTTCCACCTATTACCGCAATTCTCACAAGTGCAGAATGTAGTGAGCGGTTCATCAGCACTTCTCGTCTGCATTTGGTAGTAACTGACCTTCTTATGCTTACACTTACTACAAGTGAACCGGTCGGTGGTTGCGCGCTGCTCCTGTGCGCTCTGGGCATTGAAGAGATTCTGCTTTTCAATCTCTTCCATCTGCTTTTTGAGTTCATCATTGGCCATCTCGTGGGGCTTCATTGTGCGCAAGCGTTCGCCACTGATCTTGCCCAGTACAACCTGAGTGCGCAAAGTGGGATTCTTGGGGTCCTTCAGGTTCATGAACAGCGAGCGCATTTTGGTGCGGTAGCCTGGAGTTGTGCCTTTTTCAGCGATAAACACAGCTGCCTCCACATTCTTCGCAGCTGTTAAGACCTTCGTCGGGGGGAAGGTCGACTCAGTGACCAGCGCGTTGTAGGTGACCTGCACGCAGCTGTTACGCGTTCTGTCCTCATAGAGATCCGTGTTTACACCATCGGACTTTGCATCGCGCTTTTTAGTTGGGTCAATTTTACTCTCACCTGTGCTTGAGCTACCGGCAGTGGAGGGAGCAGAGGAGGAACCAGCAGTAGCAGCAGATGGGGCACTACTTTCATTACTGCTCTTTTCCTTCTGCTGCTTGAGTTTCTGCTGCTTGGCTTTTTGCTGCTGCACCTGCTCACGCCAGCTGCCGACTAGCTTTTTAACGAGCGCTGATACGCGAGAGTCCGAGTGCGAGCGTAGCTTGTTCACAGCGACGCCAATTTTGGTCTCTCGAAGCAGCTGCTCGGTCGGCTTGAAATTCTTTTGCAGATCCTCGAGAACCTCGACGATCCTGTCGGCATTAGAGGCGTTTTCGAGCTCTTTCAAGCACGCCTTAACTTGGGGAACGTCCATCGTGGATGATACGTCATTAGTAAGCATTATGGTGATATTTCAGGGATTTCGCCTCTGACCTATATTTTCAATAGATCGACTTAAAAATTAACGAAAACTTTAGATGAAATGAAATAATTCAAGTCAATGGGGAAGTTATACTGCAACTTGACATTTTCTATCGGGAGTAGTCCTAATATATTGTATATATCTCATGCTTAACAAGAAATCCTCGATAGTTTAATGGTTAGAATTTCCGCCTGTCATGAGTAATCAGTCAGGTCGCGGGAGATCGGAGTTCGATTCTCCGTCGGGGAGATTTTTTTTTTATGTCCTGTTTGCATAATTTTTTATTTTAATAAACTACATAGGTAGCTGAAGATTACACTCCGGTGAACAATTGTCACATTTACAGGCTAATTTTTTGCACCAGAGATGCATTAGAAGGTTGCGCTGTTATCTATAGTACGATATACTTTTCCAATAATGCCAAGGAATATACGAAAATTAGTGTACACGCATTTTTAATTTGAATGTTTTGTGATATTGAATATTATTTGAAGCTATTTTACATATTTTTCTTAAGGTACTGGTGGTAGTTATCGTTCAATTAATTAATGTGCTCCGGTGGTGATGGTGCAGTAACGGTAGTAGTGGCAGCAGGTAGTGGTTGTGCAAGATGCTGACAAACTTCATAGAACTTTCACGCTTTAGCAAACCCGACACCGGTACTTCTCATTTACCTCATACACGTGACACTTTACCGTTACGTACCACCAATTTGTAGATTCCGCCACACCCTCAATATTTACCCCATCCACCAATGCTTGGATTAGGCATGAGACGTGCACCGCACGCTGTGCTGCGATCAGCTGTCGGTATTAGTCCGAAGCTGATGTTAGGCAGTACTATTAGAGCACAGCCCAGTATGAAACTGGGCCTGCAACAACCCGCTAGATCTTTTTTCAAGCTCTCTTCCCTGTTTGGTCGTAGTGGATCTAACACCACCATTCAGAACCTTGCTCAAAAAGAACACTACGCGAACGCTAACTTGAATGATGCTAATGCCCAATCTGCGCTTTATCGTGACTTGTTGGACAGTCATTACCCGACTTTAGTGGTGCATCGTTATGAAACCCCTGGTGTTGCCCGCAACTCCGAGGCTGAGCAACTTTATGCTCAGGCACTTCGTCAAGTAAGCCCTGAGAAGTTTTCTGTCTACGAAAATGAGAGGTTAACTAATGCAGCTGGTGCCACTGCGGGAGCTGGTGCTACTGCATCCAACGCAGCTGGAGCGACTGGAGCAGACACCAAGTTGATTTTGGATTCTTTGAGAAGATTTCAGAATGCTAAGGGTGCCTCTGGTGACCCTGTTCATGTGGTTATTTCCGAGACTCCAATGGGTATGTTGCTCAGATGGCTCAAATGGCTGATTCCCATGTTGCTCGCTGTTTATGTTGTGGCCACTGCTATCACTTTTGTCACTGACTCTTCGTCGGTGCTCCGAGGTATCGGTGGTATGGAGCCTAACGGTGTGAACAAGATGGATCAGGTGAGGGGTGAGAAGTCGACTGTACGATTCAAGGACGTTTTGGGTGCCGATGAGGCACGTAACGAGCTTGAAGAGATTGTTGAGTTTTTGAAGGACCCCTCGCAGTTCACTGGCCTTGGTGGTAAGCTCCCCAAGGGTGTGCTTTTGACTGGTCCTCCTGGTACTGGTAAGACCCTGTTGGCTCGTGCAGTTGCCGGTGAGGCCGGTGTGCCCTTCTTCTTCATGTCCGGTTCCGAGTTTGATGAGCTGTATGTTGGTGTGGGTGCTAAGCGTATCCGTGAGCTGTTCACTGCTGCGCGCAACAAGGCCCCTGCAATTGTTTTCATTGATGAGTTGGATGCAATTGGAGGCAAGCGAAATCCCAAGGACCAGGCGTATTCCAAGCAAACTTTGAACCAGCTTTTGGTCGATCTTGATGGTTTCAACCAAACCGAAGGTGTCATCTTTATGGCTGCTACTAACTTCCCCGAGATGCTTGACAAGGCGCTCACCCGCCCTGGCCGATTCGACAAGATTGTAAATGTGGAGCTCCCTGATGTACGTGGTCGTGCGGCTATTTTGAAGTACTACACTGGAAAGGTTGAGATCGACAAGCAAGTCAACGTGCTTAATCTTGCCCGCGGTACGCCTGGTTTCTCTGGTGCTGATCTTCAGAACTTGGTGAACCAGGCTGCCATCTATGCTTCATCAAAGAAGGCGAAGTTGGTCAACGCAAACCACCTTGAGTGGGCTAAGGACAAGATCCTGCTTGGTGGTGAGCGCAAGTCTATGGTGATGACTGAGGAGACCAGACGCAACACTGCCTTCCACGAGGCTGGTCACGCCATCATGGCTTTGTACACCCCCGGTGCCACTCCGCTCTATAAGGCTACTGTTCTTCCTCGTGGTAGTGCCTTGGGTATCACTTTCCAGTTGCCCGAGCTTGACAAGTACGACCAAACAAGAGCCGAACTTTTGGCAAAGCTTGATGTTTGTATGGGCGGCAAGGTTGCGGAAGAACTTTTGCACGGCTTTGAGAATGTCACTAGCGGTTGCTACAGTGACTTGAAGCAGGCAACTAGTGTAGCCCGGGCCATGGTCACCGGCTACGGTATGAGCCAGAAGATTGGTCCGATTGACCTCAGTGAGTCCTGGCAGGACTGGAGTGCGGAGACGCGCCACGCTGCTGAAGAGGAGATTCGTGATTTGCTGCTGGAGAGTGCAGAGCGCACGAGACAGATGCTTCAGCAGCGTCAAGTCGAGCTTCAGCGACTGGCCGAGGGCCTAATCAAGTATGAGACGCTAGATAAGGAAGACATTGAGCGCATTGTGGTTGGAGAGTCGATTGAGAAGGAACCGACGGTAACGAACACGGTGGTCAAGAGTGATGATATTCGTGACAAGCGCGGACTCCGCATCAAGGCACCGGCCTCGCAGGCGACGGCCAGCTCCAACACCACCAATACCGCCTAAACTGGTGGTGTATCTTAACGTAATGACGAATGTATATATATACCTTATTGTATCTATTAAACTGCATATAATTGTGTAAAGTGTAATGATGCGTGTCTGTATTTTCTCACTTACTATTTTTTATTTTAATTCGCATCTACTGGGATTTACTGAGATTCATTTAAATCTATCAAATTAAAAATAGTTGTATTTGATGTTCACTGGTATGTTGCGTTGTTGTTGCTGCTACTTCGTTGTGATCAACCATGTATATATGTGATCAAGCTAGCGGTAGGGTTGTACCCTAAATCACGACGCGACCATGGACGCGGAAGCACTAACTCAAATTTGGCGTGCATCTGCTCGTGATGGACAGCTCGACAAAGCTGAGTTCAAAAAATTCCACGTATCGGAAGCTGCTGAGGCAGTAATTGATGCCCACCTTTCGCTACGTGCTGAGGGACACGTCGTTTACGGTATTTCGCAGATCTGCAACTCGAAGGCACAACTCCTTCTTCAGGACTCCGAGCGCGTTGATGAGAATACTGGTGCATCTTTTAGAGAATACATTGCTCAACAGCATCAAATGGAACCCGGCAGCAAGCGTCAGCGCGTCAATGACTCGGCTTCGTTGCTCGACCTCGACGTCAGAGGTCTTCCAGCTTCGCTTCTTCCACAATCCTTGAGCGATGCTAGCGCGCGTGCTCCTGAGAATGCTGCTGATTTGTCAATTGACGATATGCTTCGTGCTGATGATGCTCAAAACAATGTTGGCGACACAACCGCAGACGGTGTGGTGAACCCAGAGCGCACCGCTGAAGACGAGCAAGATCTGGCTCAGGAACTGGATTTCAGTGCCATGCTGGCTCAGAATTCTGACCAGAGTGGTGCGGATGCCGGTAGTATGGATCCTGGCATGGACTTTGGCCCTGATCCCGAATACAGCTCTTCTCCTCCACGCACTCCGCCTCAGGACGCCTTCGATGAGGATATCATGGTCGTAGAGGGCGCTCACGATAATGTGGATCGTAACAAAAAGCTTTCTGCCACTCGTAGAGTGCGCAGTACTCCAATTGATGAAGAGATCAACATCAGGCGTCCTGCTAAGTCCCGCTTGTTGCGTAAACTTCCCACCGTTGCTCCTAGATCTACCGCCAAGAGCAGCCAGAAAACCCCTCAAGCGAACTTATACATCGAGCTTGATGATGATGCTGAACGTTTACTTGATCCTGAGCATGTGAGCACGAAGATGCACGAGCGCAGACGCGCAGACCTCGAGCGTGCAGAGATTGGTGATATTTCCTTCGGTGATATGGGTGATATCGATGTGGGAATGGATGACGATATGGGAATGGATGACTTCCCTCTCGAGGCGTCTGATGTTGAAGAAGGAGACAGTGAGGTCGATGAAGAGGATACGGAGGAGATCTTGAAGGAAGACGCAGAGAAGGCAAGAGTTGCAGTTAAGCAAGCTCTGAGAACAAAGGGAGAGAGCGTGGCCTTTACCTCACTAGCGGCCGATCGCAAGGCACGCGCATGTACTCTAATGGAGGTGCTGCAGTTGGCTGCCAAGGGCAGAATCACTATCGAGCAAGCCCATCCTTGGGGTGACCCCATGCTTACCAGAGTGAAGTGAATTCTGGTGGTACAAGCTTGAATTAGTAACGAATTTTATTTATCTAATGCGCACGTAAGACTATCTTGTTTAATTTTGTTTTCAACGTATCATTATGGGTATGTATGTGTAATGATCGGATATAACATAAACACAACTAACTATATACAAAAACTACCAATGTAGCCACTCCTTCACTAAAACTTGATCCACTCGTCTCCTCCAGTGAATTGAGGAAGATGGCAAACCTCAACCGACTCAGAAGTGGCCAATGCAATACATGACTCGCCAAATGCGAAGTCTTGTACAGTACCTGTTAGGGAGGACGATATTATTGGGGCGGCACAGCTTTTGTTGAGATCAAAGAACTCACAGATGCTTTCACCAGCAGCCACAAGCACTGCTGGCGAGCTGGGATGCCAGCTAACCTTTTTGACAGCAAAGTCCACGCTAATTTGAGCCACCTGTAAGGGCTCCTGGTTCTGATGGTCCTCTACAGGGACCAGCCACACTTTAATCTTCCAGTCCATACCAGCGCTGCATAATACTGAAAACTGTTTTCCTGACTCCAGCAAGGTGTAGCCTTCAGCGCGGAAGTCTAAGCTACAAACCGGTGCGTCATGCCTCCAGTGGGACCAGCCCACGCTAGTGGCCGACGGCAACGCCGGAAGATACAGAAGGTTCCCGGAAACCGATCCGAGAACAGTAAGTCCTGTACCATATCCAAGACCAAATGCAAAATTAGGGGGGAAGCAAGTAGCGACACAAAATGGGACCAGCACACCGACACGCAGACTATGTAGAGCAGAGCGCAGCGCATCGTCGAGAACAATACGGTGTTGTGGCTTCGTGAGGCGATCACCTCCAGGCCATACACACAAGACACTATTGTCGCTAAGACTGATAAGGGAATTGCTTTGGTGGGGGAACGAAAGTGCGATAATCCTATTTCCATCTGGGGGACTTCTGATCTGCGGTAACAGCTCGTATCTTCCAGAGCTCCCTCCAGCACTTTCGCCATCAGCAATGTCATCATTCGCACCTCGAGGAAAAAGATCCCAGGCCAGCAATTGGCCGTTTGCTCCACCACAGAATACAAATCGGCGGTTAGTAGGGTGGAAAACCACGTCTGTGGTAAGCGCAGTAGGACTGCGCAAGGAAAACTCTGGCTTTGGACAGTGGGTAGAATTATAGGCATCCAAGCTATAGATTTCAATTCTCCGGGGATCAGCACATCTGAGCGCTACGAAGTCGCGTACATGAGGTGAGAAGGCGATTTTGGCTGCAGGCGTTTCTACAGCCACAACCTGGCTGAGATTTCCACCAGTTTTGGTGGAATCGTTTATATTTTTGGAGTTTGGCTGCTGCGAAAATCTTGTAAAGGCAGAAGTGGTTTTACTGCGGGCAATGGCGCGGTAGGCGTTATCAGCAAATGCCAGAAGCGAGGGTGTTATTTCCTCTTCAACAACTTCAAACACATTATCTTTATGAGGGGTCTCCACTTCTGGTTGAGAAACCTCAATTGGTTCTTTTTTAGGAGCTCGCGTCTCTTTAGGGAGCGGTGCTGCGCGCGTGACCTTCGTATATAAAGTGACCGGTCGTATCTCGGCAACGGGCGCCGCACTCACGGAAATACCTAATGGAGAAGCACTTTTGGTGCTAATTTGTGATGCATGAGCCTCACGCTGTCTGCGAAGCTCGGCAATGCGCTGTTTTCGCGCCTCTATTTCCGAGCTCAGATCAGACATGATTAGTTAAGCCACTTGGCAGGTTTGTAAACACACTCCCCCCATTTGCATATACGGCCTAAATGGCTTAAAATTGCGTACATATGTTTATGTGAAATATTTTGACATTATTCAAATACTACATAAGCTATCTCAATTTTCGCATCATTGCAGTATTTCTATCTTCATTTCGCCCATATAGTCAGTTCATCAGATTTGCAACACTCGATCCGATAACACGATAGGGCATGTGGTATGTCGCCGGTGCACCGTTAGAACCCTAGCCGTTGAATTAGACCATAGCGGGTAATCATTGCGCGTCAACGGTGGAGATGATTCTCGAGGGCAAGGTTTTATGTCATTGCTCGCAATTGATATGGACATTTCGATTGAGGGGCTCCTAAGATATCTGACAAAATTTCAAGATCATTCGGGATTCCGATATTAACAAGTGGAGAACACCCTTCACGAACAATTACAATTAACATTGTATGTATTTACATTTATTATCAACATTGAGCAGGTGAAAAATCGGGAAATAATGATTTCATTTATTTTCTTTTGTCAGAAACATTGAGTCTGATCGTGCGATCTCAAGTAATTATCTATTCTTAGTTTGAGGGACTGAGTACTTTGAAGCGGAGATAACGAATCCTCGTTTATAAATCACCTTCGTCAAATGTTCCGATCTAGCTTGAACTGTATTTTAGGAAATTGATGAATCAATTATTTATTAATTAACATTTTATGTGTTTTGTTCCACTGCAGTATTACGGATACGCAGTGAAATATTTCGAATGATAAATTGTGCGGAACCTCATCACATATGCTCGATCGGACCGGAACGACATAATGCCACGAGCTGAGATCGAGGATTCTGGTTGATTAATCTTGTCAGAACCTTGCAGAACCCTACAACCTCGGGTATGTTATCAACGATTTACCGATGGTTGTTCGTTAATATCATTGGGTATTAGACTACCTAGAAAAACTATTTAAGAAAGGTTGATCCCGATCTAAATTTCGCATCAGCAAATCGTAAGATTCTTCTACTCTTCTTCTTTGTATACTTTTTCACTAACTGATATTATATCATGATGAACCTCTTCACCACTGCAGCTCTCCTGGCTATGGCCCTCGGTGACCCCGGTTTTGTTGCCCTCCCCGTCAAGCGTCACGAGGTTAAAACCAACCAGACTTCTACTTTATCTACCAAGAACAAAATCCAGGCTGCCGTCCCTGAGTCCCTGCAGAACAAGGTGGTTCAGTACCTTGTTGAGTTCGAACTTGGCAGCCCTGGTCAGAAGCAGATTGCTTCCATTGACACTGGTTCCTCTGACCTCTGGGTTTTCGGTCCCAACACTGGTGCTCCCACTACTTATGATCCCTCGAAGTCCTCCGACAACAAGTATGTCAACAACGGTTTCGAGATCGAGTATGTTGATGGTACCACCAGTTCTGGTAACTACTACACCGATTTGATTACCTGGGGCAGCACTCAGATTGACTTCCAGTTTGCCGTCACTACTCAGCAGTACCAGAACACTAACGGTGTTTTCGGTATCGCTAGCGAGGCCAGTGAGGCCAGCCAAGATGGTGAGTACCCCAACTTCCCTGTTGCCTTGAAGCAGCAGGGCAAGATTGACTCTGTTGCGTACTCTCTTTACCTTGACGATATCAACGCCAGCAGTGGTACTCTTCTTTTCGGTGCCGTTGACACTTCTCAGTACACTGGACCTATCAAGGCTGTTCCTATCACTTCCAGCAGCAGATTCGCCGTTGATGTCGAGGTCGCCGGACAGCAGATTTCTGGTATCCTTGACGCTGGTACCTCTCTTACTTACTTGCCTGACAGCATTGTTAGTGAAATTGCCAACCAGGTCGGTGCTTATCAGGACTTCTTGAGTGGCATGTACATGTCCGAGAGCGACACTCCCTCTGGCTCTGTCACCTACTCTTTCGGTGGCCTCGAGGTGACTGTTCCTACTTCTGAGCTTTTCATTGAGCTCAATGGCCCTGGCAATGGTTGGTACCTTACCATCTTGTCCAACGACCAGTCGCAGGGCTTCAACCTCCTTGGTGACAGCTTCTTGCGTTCTGCTTACGTTGTTTACGATCTCAGCAACAACCAGATTGCTATTGCCCAGGCTGACAACTCTCCTAGCGAGTCTCACTACGTGCCTATCACTAGCGCCGGTATCCCTGGTACCTATTAAAAAGAATTGCTTCTTCAATTTACCACTAAGTCAATTTCCTAGTTTTATTCGATAACTTTCTATATTCTGCTTCAAACTTATAATTTTGTATTGTTAGTTTACTTATTATTCACAAACAATTCTAAAGAGAATACGCTGTAATACAGCTGTGATATACTGCAAAACCTACCATTGAAGCAATACAGAGTGATGGGTAGCTATTTGAAGGGAGGATCCAAGAGTTCAACCAATTGAAGCGTTATCATCGATCAAACCTAAGATAAAGCGCTTCTATACACTATAAATTCTAATAAGCTAATTTCTCATGTAGAAAATGTGCTAACATGCAGTAAGTAGTCGAAAGATCTATTGTACACATACGAAAAAAAAGGAAAAAAAAAAAAAAAAAAATCTCCTAAGACAAACATTCTTCTAATAATTAATCAAGAAAATTGCTTTATAATAAAAAATTAGGTAGATATGAATCTCTACATTTACATAAAAAAAAAACACAGATATGAATGTGATAGTGCACCATTGAGTATATTCCACCCTCATTTATATACATCGCATAATTGACCTTACCCTACAACATGTCGAACCAGTTGAACCGGTTCGAAGATATGAGCGAAACTCGGTGGCCACTGCCGGAGCTTCCTGAGGAAGCAAGTGGTGGCAACCGAAAAGCACTCTCAAGATATATAGGCCAGTGTATCGCCCGTCTCGAGGCACGCGATGCGACTTTGCGCCAGCAACGTATGAACACGACTCCTAATCAAATTCCAGAGCAGTGGCAAAGCAATGCGAACTCAAAGGTGCGTATGGGCCGTAAAGAGTATATAAAGAAGCAAAATGCTCTATACAAGCAGCTTACTGGTGAGCATTCTTGGGCTAGCGAGAGCGAGGCTGAGAGCCAGCTTGACAGTAAAAACGCCAGTTTAATGGCTAGTTTAGAGCTTTACATGGCCGCTTTGGACGAGAAAATCTACATTAGTGCTGACCACTCGCGTGCTATGATCGGCATGCGTGATGAGGTAGTGCGGCAGCATTATGACGAGCTAGTGAAAAAATGCCAGAACTCGCAGGAGCGCACACCCATCCTGTACTCGCTGATTGAGCTGCGTGACATGTACCGAGACTTATGGATGCAGCACGTGCAGCTGAGCAATCAGCGTGACTCACTTGAAGTGGAGGCTGCGAATCTTCGCTACGATCAGGCCCTCCAGCTTGGTAAAGTGAGTAGATTGCAATACGCAACACATTGTTTGGGACGCAAACTGGTGGATGCTCAAAAGCACCGCACCGAGAGTGATGAGCTACGCTCACAGCTGCGACTCCAAAAGGAACAAAACGAGCAGTTAACACAGCAGAACGAGGCTTTGCAGCAAAAGTTTGATGCCCAACAGGAGTTAATGAAGAAACTTGTACATGACAGTGACAACAAGGCACCAAAAGATGTGGAGAGCAGAATTCATGCTCTTTTCGAGGATGTCACTCGATTGAGAGCGGCTCGTGCGATTGAGACAGGCCAGGATAATGGTACCGAAACCGCTGGTGGAAACAATGATAGAGATTCCAAGGAAAAAGAGTCCGATAAGGATGAGTCCAATAAGGATGACGGTGAGAAGGATTTTTCTAAGGAATTGAGCAGTGCCACGAACAAACCGCTAAGAGAGCTTGAAACTACTTTGAAGCTGGTTGAGATCATGAAACAGGAGACAGAGAGCAGGATGTCCCAGCTCATTCTGTCATTTGGACACCAGTACCGTGCTAGGGAACAGGAGCTTCTGGCTCAGGTAGCTACTCTCGAAAAGGAGAAACAGATCCTGCTGTCGCGATACGACAAACTTGAGCAGGAGCGCGATGCTACTGTGAAGGATCTAGGCTTCCTAGAGGAGCGCACGCTCTCATTAGTGTATCTACTGAAAACTGCCAGGGCTTCCTTAGACGGCATGACAGAAGAGATAGAGGCGTGAATCCTGTATAATATATAAGTTAATATAATAATAAATGTGTGTATTCTTTTATTCAATTGTTTTTGTCGTACTGATTTAGAGACTACACACGCAATCCAATATGGCACGCATAACCTATATATACCAAGTAATTTATTAATCATTAAGCAAGTAGGACGTAAAGAAAAGAATATTTACAGGTATATGTATTTATCTATTTACAAATGAGGTTATTTTAACAGCATGAAAGTCAATTATGGGCTGTAATATAACAATTTTTAATTGTGTTTCCTTTTTGCATATTGTAAGCCCGGGGGTAGCGGTTTTCCCTCGCTAATGCAGAATTCGTACAGCTTCAATGCACGCATGCGCAACTGGCCGTAATTTTTCGGTGCCAATTTCTCACTGATGCGCCCATTAGTTCCATGCCTATTGATTATCTCGTTGTATGTCGGGGCTTTAAGCATATTCAACTCACTAAGAAGAAGCCGATCGAGTTCATCATTCCATCCTCGCGAGACTGGGAGTCCACTTTCAGTAAACCCTTTTGCTCTTATGAACTGCACAACTTCCAAGATTTCCGGACTCAAACGTGTCTTGTGTGGTCCAGCCGCAACAACGCTCCACTCTCGTGCCCTCTTAGCCAAATCACTCTCCGTCTTACTAGCCAGCTCATTACCAACACTCCCAGAAGGACCATACATACTGAGAATTTTATTCCAACCGCTTCCTTTCACCTTTTGAAGTCCCTCAAGCAATCGTGAGTCTTCCAGCTCAGTCCATTCGGGCGATACAGGCAGCCCAAATGAGTTTAGGTGCACGGTGCGGATATATTCTAGACCTTCAGGAGGAGCCAATTGACTGAAAAAAGTGTAATATCGGTGTAAAATGACTGCTCGGTGCTCAATGTCAGTCTGGGTCCACTTGGTATTACTAAATTGTTCAACAAATCTAGCATATACTTTATCCCACTCAGGTGCCTTGAGCTCTTGAAGTTGTCTAATGATAAACTCATCCTCACTAGAACTCCAATTGTGAGCAACATAACTTGCCTCAATAACTTCTTTTTCGCGTAATTGCTCGCTTTCACCATACATTGACTTGGAAGCTAGTTTTAGCCAAGTGGGGACATTTTGACCATTGTCCATATGCTCAGCATATTGTTGACTGGCCATGTTCCACAAATGATACTCCTTGAGCCCACCAAGGCTTTCAGAGCGAAGCCCATTTGTGCCATGCAGCTCAAGAATTCGATCCCAATAAGGCCCGCCCAATTCGACTACCGCATTTTCTAGACAGTTCAATTGTTTATCCCTCAAACTAATGCTATTATGCTCATGCTTTATCAGTTTTGAGTCGTGCTCAACTATTGGAGACACTGCTCTGGAAACGGGATTAGAGACGGGAGGTGACACAGGTTGTGATGTTGGTAAATGAGTTGAATGCGGTCTCTTTTGAGCAGTTTGCGGGATTACTGGGGGAGGAACCTCCGTGGTGTGTGTATTTGGTGCACTAGACACATCTGGTGGATTTTGTGAAATCATCCAATTGATGCTATTAATAAATAATTTTTCTTTTCTTAACAAAAAATAACAATGCAATGAATAACAATAACAGTTTCGATCCAATCTAATATGATTTTCTCTTGGATTAGAATTTGGCAAATTTATGTTTATCAAACCTGGTTGATTTTTTTGATGAAATAAAAAAAAAAAAAAAGCCAAATTCTAAAATACAACTAGTAACCTAACCCTTATGTATAAGCCGGCGGAAATCATGAAACATTCAGCCATACAAAGAAATAAATAAATAAATTTAAATAGAGATCCAATTAAAAAGCATTTGAGCCTGAAAAGAATTTCTTGAGTCTCTCTGTTGAGATCACATCAGCACTGCATACTAGTAATAATGCTGGTAACCTCATCTACATTCTGGCTAAGCGTGATCGGTTGTCCGCAACCAGACGGACACTCTGACATTCCTTCATCATTGAACCACAGTTCCCAACATCCAGGATGTAAACGATGACCACACTCTGTGATCAATCTACACAATCCTGTGATGGGTCCATCGCAGTAACTGCAGCCGTCTAGCGCAAGACGGCATCGTAAGCAGTACCAGTAACCAACTACCGCATCGTTCCGAGCATAGAATGCCGCATTATCACTGAGTGATGTACGGCAGCGATAGCATACTGTATCCGCTTGCTCCAATTCCGGCTCACTACTCACCAGACTACTGTAAAGATCAGTGGTCTCCGCTTCTTGGCGGAGTATATTGCGGATGGCTGCTGCTGCAACAAAGCTGCCAAATTTTTCTAACATGAGCAGGCCACCCTGAAGAATATCGGGAACATTATATACTTCCCACAATTCAGGGAGAGCACGGAAAAGCACCAATAGAGCCATTGCACTAGTATAGTATCCGTTAGTGAGATGCATTTCGATTGCGCGCTTAAGCATAGGCCAAAACTGCCATGGGAATGTTTGGGAAGAGGCGAATTCAAAGAATTCCTCTTTAAGCTGTAAAAATGGATCTTTCTCTAACTCCATGAGGGGACGTTGAGTGTCACTTCCCATTAACATGTTGCTGTTATTTGCCATTATAGTACCATAGTAGCTACCACCAGGCGTGAAATTCGTATTTCTACGGGCAAGGTTGAGATTTTTGGTTAGACTACGACTCAACCCCTCGCTGTCACTGCTACCTTTACTGCTTGAACTTCCATGTCGTCTGCGACCCATTCTAGGTCGACTTCCGCTACGGTTGCGGCGCAAGCGAGCAGGATTAGCAGTAGAATCCATTGGAGCAGTAAATGATGAGGGGTCCGTGGCACTAGCTGTGGTAGTACCCCACTCACCCTCTGCATTCTCTCCAGCTTCATCCTCTTCACTGTCAAATAATTCGTCATCACGCCTGGTATCAATAGCTGAGGAGCGTGCCTCGAAGTGCTCATTTATCTGTCCCTCAAACCACCTTATACACAACTCTTTACGTTCCCCAGTGAGACGAGCAAGAAAATCAGATTCGATGTTCTCGCAGGCCGCCGCCAGCGACGACCAAATCTCGGCATAGGTATATCTACCTGCACGGTGCATAGTACGTGCATTCGCGCGACATGCCTCCGCGTGGGTCTGCATAGGTTGACGAATGAACGTCATTTCTGAAGACGCGAACCGAAGCGAGTCACCCTCCTCGTAAGGTAATCCAATTTCCAATACGTATTTGGGCTGAGAGATAGGCAGGAGGGTGGTGTTAGCAGCGGCAGCTGGGTTACAGCTATGTGCCGCCAATTGGTTAGCAGCAGTGACTGCAGCAGCGTGCACATTGGTAGTCGATGAAGAGGTTGACAGCATCGGTGCATTTACGCTTCCTATATTGAACTCGCCAGTTCCACCATTATTGTAGGACAGGCTTCCAACTTGAGACACAGTATTAGGTGTAGACATCCCTGAAGAGTGGTTCGTCAGCCCAGGAGTCATTGGACTACCGGGTTTCAACGGTGCATGACTGAAATAGTCACTTGACCCCGGAGAAAGTGAAGGTGTGGCGCTATATGAAGCCCCTGAGTGTATATTTGAGCCATAAGAAGGGTTGTACGTAGCGAATCCAGTAGAGGAAACCGAGCGTGTGATTCTCGGAGGGATATTGGTGGGACCAGAGCGCGCGTGAGACTCCTCCCAGTTTATGGGTTGTTCGCTTCCCGGTGATGGCAGTGATGGGGTTGCCATGTTATTAGAGGCATTCAGGTTGGACATACTGGGCATACTAGGAATTGTGGCAGTTGATGCTCTTGATTCCCTCACACTTTGTCTACGTGCGAGCGTCGACCAGTGCGGTGGCAGCTGTTCGCTGTGCTGACAGCATGGAAATGAGACAGCAGCCATATCCCACGGAGGCATAGCCACGATTGCTTTAGGGAAGCTGTCGCGCACGAGGGGCTCATAGCGTAAATCTGTCTGAACAAACCGCCCGTCCAATCCAACACTCCACACCAGCTGCGAATTCATGGGTTCAATTGCTGTAACAGCATCAGTATGCCTCTCCACCGTGTTCAGCGGTGCAAAGGGTTCTTCAAGGCTATACACTGAGTAAGAAGTGCGCATACTGAAACTCTCAATGGGGCGACCAGCGCACACCACCTTAGTTTTCCATACCTCATTCTCATTCTTGTCCTGATGATCGCTTTTGCTGCATGCCCACTTAACTGTCGCCACAGAATTGGGTACCTGTAACACATACTCCGGTGTAAGTGCCAGGTCAACTGGCGAGTGCATGTTCCAAACCTGCAGCAAGTGGTCTCTGCCACCGGTAACAAGATACTTGGGGTGCAATGGGTGCCAATTAAGTGATAATCCCTGCTGATGTGCATTGATACGGAGGTCGCGCGTTCGCTGCTGGCGCAGGTCCCACTGCTGCACCACACCCGAGTCGTAAATACAGGCGAGCTTAAACTCGCTATTTGGTTGGAACTCGCACTGTCTCGTGATATCACCGGCTTTGCTAAGCATCGCAACTGGGCGCTGCATGCCCTGACGCAGATCGTAGCACCGCGTGGTTCCATCCGAAACTCCAGCGGCCACCAGATTAGCCTGCTCAGAATTGAAGCTCAGCGATTTAATGGAACGACCAACAGATGCAGAGGTGAGTGTTAATTTCATATCCTGGTGATTCTGTAAATCAAATAGCCGTATTTTGCCGCTCTGGTCTGAAATAGCAAGGGTGCCATAGCTCCCACTGGGAGTCGGTGGCTGCCACGCAGCAGCATTGGGAACAAATGCACCAGTTTTAGGCTTGAGATAGTTTGAAGGAGTGGAAATGTATCGAATATGACTGTTGGTACTGCTGTTGTTCACAGAAACCAGCTCGGTGCTGTCCTTCGAGACCAGTGCCGCGATCCTGCCATCCGGATGTGGAGCCAACAACGAGATGGGAGATCGTGACTTGTACTCTGCACTCAAGTCTGCATCATGCAGGTAAGTCGGTGTCGGTTTAGGCGCTGCCCTGTCGGGCTTCTGCGAATAGAACGCCTTACCGAGTATGGACAGCGACATGCGGAGGTCCTTGCCCAGGCCTACCCCGATTAGTAGCATTTAGAAAGATAGTAATTATATAAAATAAGGTAAAATTAATATCTTCAAGCTATCAATAATTAAAATATTCATTAATTCATTAAATAATTCATTCATCTATAAGTATACTCAATCGTATACTGTGTATGATAAATCATTTCAGTTGTCTCAAATCTTCATTGTGACAGGGGATTCGATCCACTGAAGGATTCATTCAACGCACGCTTAAACGCAGTACTTTTAGTGGGACCCCAGCCTTCTAGCTGATCTACTCTATCAGCATTTTCCACAATTCCTTTGAAGCTCTTGAATTTGCGCTCTAAACCTAGTACATCTGGCTTGTTGACTCTGGGCACTTTGGTCAAAACCTCACACAGTTGCTCCTCATGAGTATCAGCTTGCTTTTTCTGAATTTTCAAAGGCTCATTCACATTTTGGGAGGCTTGCGATTTGCGCTTTAGGCTGCTAAGATAAACAGCGCCCTCGGCGTAGGACCAGATGACTACTAGCGTCAAATTGCGGTAAATACAGAACTTCGTCAGTTGGCTAAGCGCATCCGTGGGGTTTTCTACATCTGCATGCACGAGCAGTATACGCAATTCGTACAACTTACCTAACATATCTACTCGCTTGTAGATGTACTCGGGATGTAGATTGTTATAGCGAACACTAAGGAAAAGCACGCCACATCGCTCATAAACCTCAAAGTCAGCCTTCATAGATTTATCGCCTTGTTGAACTGGCACATCCTGCAACTCCTTGATCAGTGGGTTTCCCACCTGTCGCGGGCTGTAGACGATGGCTCGCATATAACCTTGCCCGAGACACTGTGCTTTGGGTATACTGTAAGATACGCTTGCACACACATCAAGGTGTGTGAATTCTCAGCTGTTGTATATCCTTACCGTACCCTAACCATAATACTTAATTATACATGAAAGACATAGTATCAAAAAGACTATTCCGAATATATAATTTGAAGCTATTTATCGTACCTCTTTCTTTTATTCTTTCTCTTTCAATTACTTTATGTGTCTCTTCAATTACTTCGATTATGTGAACATCATGTACCTGATAATTTATATGCCATAATGCATAACCCTTTTCCATTACATTATTTTTACCGAAGAGATAAGTAGAACGACATCACAAAATTTCCACGAAATCCATCAAATTCATGATATTGCTGTAGCGCAAAATATAAATACTCCCCACCTCAAGCTGCACGGCCTCACCTGCTACATCAATGATACCATCGTTGGGTGGTGTTCGCTTAACGCGAATAATCACTGGCGTCTCCAAGTCAGGGCGTTCTACCATCGGTATAGCACCTTCTTGATCAGTCAGATCTTGTAGTTCATCTGGGAATGCTGCTAAAAAGCTCATCCCATAGTGGTCAGCTCTAAGTTCGGAATGACGATGACAATAAATCCACTCCTCGCGCGACATTAGAGGCCCTAAAGCGCTAAGCTGAGAACTTATATCAGGCTGTGCACTCACGTCGCCGACTTCCTGTTGCTGCTGCTCCAAGTAGAAGTAAGGAAACCTGTCGATTTTGGCCATGCGCGTACGAAGGTAGGCCCTAACGATATATTTTGCGCGCTCTAGCTCAGTTTCTACAACTAAGAGTTCAATTTTCACGTCGTGGTATAATACTTCTTCGGGTGCGTTGTCTTCCAATAGCATTAATGAGGTCTCCTCGATATGGTCGCGCAACCTTCTGATCTCAGCTACCACGCGTTCCAGCAGCTGCTGTTGATATTTTAGCAATACTGGAGTTTGTCTTTCTGCAATCCACCAATGCTTAAGCTGCTGGCTGGCACTGCTGCCCGCAGCAGTGCGATTTGGCCGATGGGCACCAACGCTGTTGATGAGATCGTCCAGCTGTTGGTTCATGCTGACTAATGGGCGGGGTCTGGTGGTATTTCAGCAGTCTTAAAGAATCCGTAAATCAATATTAAAAATGAGAATAATAATGATGAGTCAAAAAATCAAAAAAAAAATCAAAGAAGTTAAAATCAGTTGGATAATTAAAACAGGAATGGAACTCGAAGTAATGAGTCCGCCATCCTCGCATCTCATTTATGCCTATTTCTATTTGTCAACACCAGGCCTTCATCGCCTGCATCGTTCTAGTCATAACGGGTAATAGATACATAATAAATAAATAAGGCATTGATTGCCAGTTGCAGCATTGACTGCAGATTATAGAACAAGCCACACAGTGTGCTCGATTGCATTCTACCAAATAGTTGCTCGGTTATTTGCGCGCCCACTCAATTGCCAAGGGAGCAGCACGTAAGCTTCTCTTCGATGAATACTTCCCGATAAATACCTCGTCAACCTTTTCGCAAGGGCTTCTCAGGTATGCTCTAAGCTTTTCTACAATCGGTAGCAGGTCCTGCTCACGGCAGCCGCCCGAGTAGTGTACAAAGTTGCGCGGCCAACCGTGTATGCCCAGTATGAGTCGCGAGGTGAACATCGCCGCAGCGGCAATATCCGAGGGTCGATAAACCATTAGCTTGGTATCAAAGAGCATTATTTCCAGCAAGAACTTGGCTACGGTGCGAGTCTCCATCTGGTAATCGTCGGCCTTCGAAATACGTCGGAGAAAGTTGAGCGGCTGGGGCATCCCTAAATCAAACTCCAGCTCAATTAATATCTTCTTCTCCATTTCACGCACTTGATCAGCGGTACTAGATGCGACATAAGCGAAATGCGTCACTGCTGGTGCCATGACCTCCTCATATTTTGATGCGATGAACATCGCAGTGGCCGCGATGAGCTGCACATCGTCAAGCTTAACTGGACGGTGGTGTGCAAGGTACCGGTCGATGATGTTGGTCGTGAGGTACAGCGTCTCGCCCACCAATCTGAACTTACGGTGAATTGACACGAGCCAGTTCATTAGAGTGTGGCGATTCTGCTCCCATTGGAAGCTAGAAGGAAGGCGCTGTAAAAGCAGGGGGTTTACCATATATTGCTCCTGCTGCATGTACATGTACGAGTAGATCTCATCACTGTACTCCTCGCACATAATGGGGTCAGCATCATCGCTGAGGTCATTCCCCTCTTCATCGTAGATGGGCTCGGGGGAAACATCAACATACTGCATTCGATGCACAAATGTGCGTTGCATACCATGGGGTTGTCTAAAATCGCTCACCGACGTGTAGTGTGGGGTGCTCAACAGCAACTCCTCCTCAGAGGAACTGAACGAGTCGTAAGCATCATTGTATACTTCGGTATTATTATAAGCAGCTGCTGCTGCACCAGCATCATCACTAGGAAGCAAATTATTGGGTGGGTAAGCCTCGTTTGCGTCGGTGTATTCGTGGGTATCTGAGTATTCACGAGCGTCACTGTAAACTTCGTTATGGGTATCCTCACTGTCGCTTTCAGGCTTAGTTTTAGGAAGAATCGTGCTTGGGTCGTTCTGCATACTGAGACTGCGCTGGCGCTTGGCCGATACCGCGTTGGAGACATCCTGAAGTACAGGGCGCGCTTGGTTCGCAGGCACAGGTTCATAATTATGGCGCTTCACAGCCGATGAGCGCGCGTTTTCTTGATTCTCGTCATTTTTATGCCTTAGAGGTATATTATGGCTCATCCTGAAGCTTTGTTGGTAGGTAGATAATTCGCCTCAAGTTGTGCCCCCAATAAGCGAACTATTAACAGCCAAACCAGGTAAGGTATATGGAACAATCAACCTATAGGTCCAATTATAACACTCGATGTTACTAGTTAATTTTGCAAGATATTCCTCACTGCAAGGGGGTTGGAAGGTCTGTAGTATGAAAAATGTCGCTCACTCGCGTTAAGTGAAGTGGTGGTGTGTGTCAAGGGCTGACTAGACGCAGGGCGAGCAGGGCTGGCTGGATGGCAGGGAGAGCCCAATACCGCCTCGCGTCGCGTTAGTCATCAGATCACGAAAGAGGAAACTCATTTAATACCCGCGTAATAATAAGCGAGAAAGGGTCTACAAAAAAAAAGATAACTAGACACGCGTCTCAGCTTGCCATTTTAATTTACTTAAATATGTTTGGATTTTCATTTTTCACATTTATTAATTCGTTTATATTCAATTGTCAAATCGACAACTACTATATATTTATTAGTTTTGTACAGATGCTCATAATGACTGGAATTCAAGCTAAATTGGATAGATGCATACATACACATAAATATACATAAATATTGACCATGTTATTAATGATGTTAATTTGTTAATTATTGCTATACGAAAACCAATGGTTCAAATGTCGTATAGATGCTATATTACCATGTCCACTCTTGTTCGCTCAGTATCTGTGCGTCGAGCGCGGCAGCGCTGTTTAGCAAATTCCGCAAACGCTTGATTGCAATACCGCTGAACACGCAGAACATGTCTCTTTGGTGCGCCGTGAATTCCTCTGGAGGTGCGCGCCTAAGACTAAGAATGTCCTCGGTGAGGAAACAAGGAATTCCGGTTAAACTCAAATGCACCAATCGCTTGCAGTAGTTCGTGATTATTAGCACGGACTCCAGTGTAACCTTTGGACAATAGCTCAGGTGCAAGCGCTCTAAGGGCCGCTCAGGTACACCAGGCTGAGGAAACGCCAATGAAATCACACCTTGATGGCCAATGTTGGGGCATCGCACAAGTCCAATACGCCTGAGTTTAGGTAAAGTCGCCAACGCATAAAGCGAGGCGTCAGTGAGATACTTACAGTTGCCTGCATCAAAGAAGTTTAGCCTGGGGCACTTCTCTACAAGTATGCGCACACCCTTGTCGGTGATGTTCTCACAATGGCCCAAATGAAGGTGAACCAACTGCGAGCGATAGGCGTTTGCGATTGTAGAAAGGCTTCTGTCTGTAATGAATGGGCACTTGCTGAGATTGATTTGACGTAGTCTTGGTGCTGCTGCTACCAAATGTCGCACCCCTGTATCTGTAAGTTTTACGCTGCCCACAAGGGACAGGTTACGAAGGTTCTCTAGCCTTCTTATAGTTAACCCAGAGCTCCAGGGGGAAAACAGATCACTTGTGAGCAAAATACAATTGCTGAGAAGCAATTCTTTAAGCTGTGGACACATAGTGAAGACCTCCCTCAGCTCCGAGTCTGTGAAACCTGGATCCTTATAAACAACAAGCGAATTGTCCTGGCTCTGGCGATCAGAGCAGCATCCCAAGTCAGCTATGTTCAGCTCCACAAGTCTGGGACATCGAGTCGTCAAGAACAGTACGCCACCAAAAGTGACAAAAGGACAATCAGCCAAACGCAAACGCCTGAGATATTGGCCCTTCCGAATTCCAAGCTCCATCAGCGCACTATCATGAAGATTTGGGCACCCTAAAAGTAGTGTCTGCACCTCACAGTAGGAAGCTAATGACATTACTGTGAGATTTCCAACACTGGTGTTCTGCAAATCGAGCGACTCCAAGTTTGGAAGAAAGCGCAAAACCATCGCGCACTGCACATCGCTGATATAAACACAATTGGCAAGACTGAGACGCTGTAAATTTACACAGGAAGCGAATGGTTCCAAAAGGCGATGGTCTAGCATGAAGCTTAGGTAGTTCAGACTTAGTCGTTGGACTAATGAAGCATAGTCAGTACTGGGAGGATTCTCTTTTGAGTGGTTCCCCAACACGGAAACGATTTCTAGCAGCTTCCGCCTCGTGTTGAGCACTGGTTTAGTCCATAATTGCGAAACTGCAATAGGAAACCACCGCTTCTGGGTGCTAGCAACAGCCACGAGCTCATGCGGTTGAGAAACGTAGCTAACGATGTTGCTAATAACTTCATCAGGGAGGTCATTAATGTGCGAAAAACGGCGCTGCCTCAACACGCCGCCTCCGAAAACGCTATTTTCACCTTCTACGTCGGGCTTGGGAGAAACACTGCGCGAGACTGAAGGAGCACTGCTCACAGGCGTTGTGGGTTCAGAATCAATATCATCATCAAGCTCTTCCCATTCTTCTGATGGAGGACCTGGGGTGTACCTCATGGGTCGTCTAAGCGACTGCCTCATCGATTGTCGCGCAGGCTGATGGTGTCCCACCGGTGACGCTAAATCTATTTGGGCCCGAACCTCATTAACATTGGGACTATCAATCCCAATAGGCATATGGTGAGGTGGGCTAGACGATACAACATTTTGTGGTGAAAATGCAATTAGGCTATGATCAGTGGCCTCAAAGTAAACTGTATCGTCCCGAGGAAGCATCGTCTCATTGGGTAAAGCATCTACATGTGAATGGAAGTGATGGTCATCATTGTAATCATTAGGGTGGTAGGGAGGTAAATGTGCACCATCCACGTAAGAGTATTCGTATGAGTTCTCATATGAATTCTCGTAAAGGTTACTGGGCTCTTCGTATGAGTCGCTATGGGGTTCAAAGAGCTCGCTAGGCGTGGCACTTGGTTGCACTGGCGGGGCATTAAACGGAACAACAGTGTTAACTTCCATCAATGGGTCACTACCAATATCACTGAAGGAGTCGGTAGGGGACTCTCTTGATGATGGTGGCTCTCTAGGAGACTCCCTGGGTCCATTTGTAAGTGGTCGTGACCTAAATGCAGGTGACTCAAGTGGAGACCCCAAAGGTGAGTCCCTAGGAGACTGGGAAAGCTCGTGCGTCAGCACGCTTACCATTAAACCAGTATACTGGTCGCCTGCATAGGGCTCTATTGGTCCAGAGAGCGGCCGCTGGGGGCGAGGACCATGCATTGTTGCAGGAATGGATTAATATACAGTCCACCTCAGCCCAATGCGATTAATTAAACAATAAGAAGCACTGGGTCCCCTGGCTTTTGTGAATTCAATAGGGGTAGTTGGTATTGTAGGTCTTTGTTGGTATTTATTATACAGGAGTTGGGTGAGCTTAGGGTGGGGTTGCAGCTTAATCTATTTAGGACGCCAAAAATCTTGCGGTTAGGGGGTAATTTTCGCACCCATGAACCATACATACAGAATACCGCCAAAAATACCTAACATTACATATCTGTATGCAGCATATACTCCCCCTACTTAAATTTTTTTGCGCTTTTAATTGTCTATATATATAAGAAAACAAAAAAAATAAGTGAAACACTCTATAACATTTTAGTATTAGTTAACACTAACTACTCTTTTAATAGAAACCGGAATCTCTATACATCACAATTCCGATGCTCTACTTCTTCTTTTAAAAGAGGAACAGTATGCAATTACCAGTCTAATTGCATTGCGCAATTAAATTAATCGTCCTCGCTCAAGAAGCGCTCTACTTCCTCAACGAATTCCTTGGGCTTTTCGCTAATTACCCAATGGCCACTATCAATATCCCTGCAAATAAATCTGGGGAAAAGCTCACCCATGCGGGGTAAGGCCTCATCAGGAACGAAAGCGCTCTTCGTACCCCTGATTAGCAAAGTGGGTTTGACGAAGCGTTTTTCTGTCCCATCGAAGTCAGAAAAGTCACCTACGTTACCCAATGACTTGGCCAAGATTGAAAGGGGTAGCCTACACTCGTAAACGCCTGTATCATGGTTGCGCTTAAAATTAGACAATAAGAACTGTTGAATACCCAACTCAGGGCAGTATGGAGCCATAATTGAGTACATATCCTTGCTCTGGGTGCACTTAGCACGCTCGACAGCAATCATTCCCTGGATAAACTTGCCGAAGTCGGTACCAAGTCGCAATGAAATGGGTGCATTGTCAACTGGAATGCAGCTACCAACTAGATTTGGATCACCAAGAGCGAGCTCCATAGCTGTTTTGGCACCCATGGAGTGGCCAATAACCGAAGGATCACCCAACTTATGCTCCAGGATGAACTGCTTCACATCAGCAGCCATACTTTTGTAGGTGTGAGGCTCCGCATGAGGCGAGTCACCGTGATTGCGCAAATCAAGACAGTAAACAGTGGTTTTTAAGTCGCGCGCGAGGTTCTTGGCGGCGCTACGGTTGTTGTGCTTGTTTCCAAACAGTCCATGGAGGAACACGATGGGTTTAGCAGTCTTTGAGGACTCCTTAGGTTCCCACTTGTCGTATGCAAGCGGAACCGTGGTGTATAAACGGCTAAACGGAAGTCGCTGGACAGGAAGGCCACCAAACGCACGAGCGGAAAGCATACCCTAATCTGCAGTCCCGATGAGATATATATATAAATAAATTTAACAGGGGAAGAAAAGAAAGGCAGAAGCGGGACTATTAAAGTGAAAACTTGTTATGTGATGGCACAAATAGTGCCTCAACGTTTCATATGTGCACGAATAAGTACAAAACCTTAAGGCTATAACTCCCGGAGAAGAGTTCATTGTGATTCCTTGTTCCCTTCTATATGATGTATATCAAGCTTATATGTAATCACGGCATTGTGGCCGAGTGGTCTAAGGCGACAGACTCAAGTGAATAACTTCCTTAGAATTTAAGGGTATTCTGTTCTCTACGGGGGCGTGGGTTCGAATCCCACCGATGTCAATATTTTTGCACTTTCAAATATTTAGTGAAAAGCTAAATAGGAATGTTTAATTTTTTTATTTTTTGTTTTCTCTATACCTTACGCTTAATTTTATTTCGTCGAATATTTATCCTCGTACAATCTTATTTTTATATAAATCAAGCTAGTCTCTCTGTCCACCTTTTTGCACGCATTCCACCTGCCTTCAAGCGTGGGCGCAGGGTCTTTAGATCAGTTATCACAACAATCCCGCTGGACGGGTAACAATGCAGAACAATCCATTTGGGCTCTCCAGTGCGTTCCAGCCCCAGGGCAACGCGACTAAGAGTAACCCATTTCAACAGAATAACATGAACCGGCCTGTGCACCCATCTACGCACCCGCAAGTACAGTCACAGGCGAACACCTTCAACTCCCCATTTGGAGCCCCTCAGGCGCCTATACAGAACGCCCCGCAAGGTTTTGGACAGGCTGGTCAGCCCAATAGATCAGCATTTGGGCCGACTCTTACTTCAAACTCTGCGTTTGGTCAATCGTCATCGGCATTTGGCCAGCCCTCTGCGTTCGGTGCTGCTCCTACGGTGATTGCACCGCCA
This sequence comes from Starmerella apicola, assembly GCA_030572115.1. Classification (NCBI taxonomy): domain Eukaryota; kingdom Fungi; phylum Ascomycota; class Dipodascomycetes; order Dipodascales; family Trichomonascaceae; genus Starmerella; species Starmerella apicola. Next base: position 676,966 of record JAJLZH010000004.1, on the reverse strand, counting down.
AGTAGTTTAGAAAATGATTTGAAAGAAAAGAATAACCCCCGCACTAAAGAAAGAAAAGAAAGAAAAGATAAAGAAAGGTTGGAAAGAAAAGAACGGGGGAAAACCAATAATAATAGCAATGCTAACAACCTCAACAATGCTAATAATAATAACACCAACAAGAACAACAACAACAACAACAACACTAACAACACTAACAGAACAGAAAAATCTGGTGATGGGAAGAAGTCTTCAACAAGGACTAACCATGACAGAATCAAGCTTCCGCGGTACCAACCCACGAAGTTTGCACACCGCGCGCGTCCGTTTTCGAACGATGCGGTCATTTTGAAGCCTCTCCCAGCACCTCTTACCACATTTAAGCCCAATCGTAATAGCTGGGACAGCGAGAACCAGCGCAAAATGCAGGACATCGAGCGCGACTATCTCAGCGGCAAGCAGTCTCTGCAGACTGCTTTTGACGTGATGAACCCCATGCGCAACAAGGAGCGCGCAAAAATGGAAGAGCTTGGTTTGGTAGACAGCACCGAAGTACGCAAAAACCTCGACGATGCAACCGTATTCGTAGGAAGTTGTTTGCAGATGTGCCCGGTGTTTGAGCGGATCAGGCGCTCGCTAGAGAATAATATTTATGATGTCGAGAGGGGCGGCAAAAATGGGAAAATCAGCAGTGAGCGTGCAGTCAAGGCATTCTGTCGCCCTGCTGCAGGAAACCCACAGCCTCTGCCTTCGGATGTACGTCCTCCAAACGTGCTTGTTTCCACTTTAGACTACCTCAGTCAGGAAATTGTACCGCAATTGCCGCAAACTCATGCCTTTTTGTGGGATAGAACCCGCTCTATCCGTCAGGACTTCACTTACCAGAACTACCAGGGCCCTGAGGCGCTATGGTGTTTCGAGGCAATTGCGCGCATCCATTTGGTGAGCTTGCACGTCATGGCGGAGGCCGTGCATACCAGCGGCGTGGAATGGTCCCAGCAGCAGGAGCTCGAGCAGCTCAACAAGTGCTTGCAGAGTCTCAACGACTTCTATTCATCGCTCCCTCAGGGGTTTGAGCGTGAATGTGCCGGCGAGATGCGCGCATATAGCCTTATCTCCCACTTCTTCGACGTCGAATTGGCATCTAGCACCGCTAAACTGCCTATTTGTGATCATCCGCTAGTGATTTTGGCGCTCGAGCTACGCTCACTTGCCTCTACATCGGTGCCTTTGTTCTTCCAGCGCGTCCGCAAACCCGATGTTCCGCTGCTCCTTCGCGCCATTGCGGAGGTTCACTTCAATGCACTGCGCTTACGCCAGTTGCGCATGCTGCATCATACTTTGCACCCGCGAGCTAGCTTCTACTCTCTCAAACGTTTTGCGATCCTATTGGGTTTCAATTCTGAGGCAGAAGCAGAGAAGTTTAGCAAGCATTACGGCATTTCTGTCAGTTTCAATCCCGAGCAGAACGAGAATGCCCTAGATCTACTCAGCTATGACGAGGCTAAAGTCCGCAGCGCTCATCCGTTGCCACAATCATTCGACGCAGGTTTGAATATGTTCACAGTCGATATGCTCAAGGGTAGGCCAGATGCAAGTGCTGCTCTTGCTCTCCCTAACAGTTCTGCTTTGCTTCCTCCTGGTCCAACTGGTGGTGGCGATTCTGCTGGTTTGGATGCCAATGCTAAGCGTCAACTCCTTCAGCAGCGCATCGCCGAGAAGCGCGCTGAGCAGCAGCGATTACAGGAAGAGGAAGAGCGCAAGCAGCAGCAACAGCAACAGCTGGCTGAGCAACAGAAACAACTTGCCGAACAGCAACAGCGCGAGCAAGAAAGGCTGGCCGAGCAACAGCGGATCGATGAGCAGCGTAAAGCAGAACAGCAGCGCCAGCAGGAGCAACGCCAACGTGAAGAGCAAAAGCAGTTAGCGATTAGAAAGGAGGAACAGCGCAAGCAAGAGCAGATGCTGCGCGAGCAACAGGAGCGTGAACAACAGCAACAACTTGCTCTCCAGCAGGAGCACCGTAAGCAGGTGGCAGCACGTCAGGCCGCTCGCAAGCAGTTTATGGATGCTCTGGGTCACCGCATTCTTAACAGTGTAGTCAACCGAGTGGTGGAGTCTAACAGCGACATGCTGGTCAAGTCGCTCAAACTCAGGACCCGCATTGCCAAGGAAAGAGCCTTCCGTACTCTCAAGGATGTGTATGCCGATAGACAGGCCAAAAAGAGACGCAGAGCAGAAATTGAGGAGTTCAAGAGTTGCAAGTTCCGCCGCGTTTCCTGTAATTCTTCCTCCAACCCGCCGCCGCTACTTCGAGCAGCTACTGATGTCGAAGATAGTATTATTAGTCGAATCGGCGATGAGTCCGCTAGCGAGATTCCTTCGGGATTTGTCGATCTGTTTGCAGAGCGTGTGGTCAAGCCAAAACCTATAGAACCTATGGGAATCACATCGGCTGATGTTCTAGGCAACCGTCAGTTGGTTACTAAACTTGAGGAAGTTCCCAACATGCGCGTGATCCGTGTATCTGCTGACCCCCAAACTCAGCAGGGCAATTGGCTTTATACTGCGTTCGGGCTGCTGACAGATTCGCCTCTGCATATCAATCTCAGCGACTCTACTTTATCTTTTGTGGCTGAAGGCGAGTGTGATGCCGAACTTATTGGTGATGGAAGCTATGAGACGGACGAGCTACATGTCAAAGTGAACGTTCCTAAGGACACCAACACCTACGCGCAGCTTCTTGATGTAGTGGAAACGGTGACTGACCGCTTCAGCTGGGTTGAACAACAACACCTTGATACCTCACGCGTATTTAACCACGAGCATCCCCTACCTGGTACGCAAGAACCGCCTGAGAATATGGATGTCGACAACTCTGATATTGAGGATTCCATATTGGACGAAACTTTGGATGCACGTCACTGGCTCACAAACATTTTGGCTGATGCTAGTGATTTTATGTAAAATATTATTTTTGCTTATGTATTTATTTCTTATTATTTGTATGCTTATTTGAAGGTAGTTTGTTAAAGTTATGTTTGAAAGTTGCGGGGGTAAATCTGGGTACACATCTTAGTAGTTCCTACGTGCAACTGTTCACGCACACATGCACATGCACATGCATATGAATGTGTACTTCTTCATAACACATGAATGTCGTAAATATTCTCACTCTTGTACTAAAAATATTGAAATATGATTGAAATATGATTAGGTATCGCGTAAGACGTTCTCTTAATGTGTCATTTGAATGATTCTCACATCTTTACGTACACATGCATACATAAGCATACATATAATAACATGTCAATAAAACAACTTTATTTAAATAAATAAATTTAATCGTGGAATTTACAAGTTCGTGAAAAATTGATTGATTTTCGGGTCTTATTATGTGTCGTCTTCTCATTTACGAGTAGCACACAAATGACTGCATCTGTACACTTATCCAGTAGCCCTATACGGACAGATAAGATGTCGGGCGCACGATATCTGGTGATCTCATGACTAATACAGCCATGGCTCTGATCCCGCCTGACCCACCAAAGCTCGGCATAAAGTGCTCTTGGTATCATTTATAAGAAGCAATTCACGACAAAAGTATGTCGGATGTAATTTTAATCAAATAGATGCTAAAATAAATCAACTCAGCTCTCACTTACCTCCTTCAATGTACGTGCCCCCTCTTCGGGACCCCAGCCCACAAATACATAGGGCAGGGGGTGCTTACAAACTCGTTCGCAACTTCACTTCAGCACCAATGAGTGGCGCACAGTTTCCGTACTCCAGCGCGCCTCTGCGCTCGGTGAAGGAGGTGCAGTTTGGTCTGTTAAGTCCTGGAGAGGTGAAGGCGATGAGTGTCGCGCGCATCGAGTTCCCGGAGACCATGGACGAGACTAAGGTGCGACCGCGCATCGGTGGTCTTTCTGACCCACGTTTGGGCTCGATTGACCGCAGTTTCCGGTGCCAGACCTGTGGTGAGGGCATGGCAGACTGTCCTGGTCACTTTGGCCACATCGAGCTCGCCAAGCCGGTCTTCCATATTGGTTATATCACCAAGATCAAGAAGATTCTGGAGAGCGTGTGTGTGCACTGCGGAAAGCTCAAGAGTGACGAGAGCAATCCGGAGTTCGCCAATGCCTTGAAGATTAGAAACCCCAAGAAGCGGTTTGCCCGCGTTTGGGAGATCTGTAAGTCCAAGACGGTGTGTGAAGCCGAAAATACTGCCTCGATCCCTACCGACGAGAGCAAGGTGCCCCACCACGGTGGATGCGGCAACGCGCAGCCTACTATTAGGCGTGATGGCCTTAGACTGGTAGGAACGTGGAAGCGCGACAAGACTAGCGAGCTTGACCACCCTGAGAAGCGGTACTTGACTCCTTCGGAGATTCACAACGTGTTCAGACATATCAGTGACAGTGACGTGCGCGCGTTGGGCATGGACCCCGACTACGCTCGTCCTGAGTGGCTGCTGATCACCGTTCTCCCGGTGCCGCCGCCCCCTGTGCGTCCCAGCATTGCTGTCAACGAGACTGCAAGGGGTGAGGATGATCTGACCTACAAGCTTGCTGATATCATCAAGGCCAACGCCAATGTGCAGCGCTCAGAGACCGAGGGTGCACCTGCCCACGTGTTGAACGAGTTCGAGATGCTCCTCCAGTACCACGTTGCCACCTATATGGATAACAACATTGCTGGTCAGCCTCAGGCGCTTCAGAAGAGCGGCAGACCTGTTAAATCCATTCGTGCTCGTCTGAAGGGTAAAGAGGGTCGTTTGCGTGGTAATTTGATGGGTAAGCGTGTAAACTTCAGTGCCCGAACTGTCATCACTGGTGACCCCAACCTGGAGCTTGACCAGGTCGGTGTCCCCCTCAGTATCTCACGCACTCTTTCTTACCCCGAAACAGTAACTCCCTATAATATTCATCGTCTCACGGAGTACGTCCGCAACGGTCCCAACGAGCACCCTGGTGCCAAGTACATCATTAGGGACAGCGGCGAGCGTATCGACTTGAGGTACCACAAGCGCGTCGGTGACATTCAGTTGCAGTACGGATGGAAGGTCGAGCGCCACTTGATGGACGATGACCCCGTGCTGTTCAACCGTCAGCCTTCGTTGCACAAAATGTCTATGATGGCGCATCGTGTCAAGGTAATGCCCTTCAGTACCTTCAGATTGAATTTGAGTGTCACTTCGCCTTACAACGCCGACTTCGATGGTGATGAAATGAATTTGCACGTGCCTCAGAGCGAAGAAACTAGAGCTGAGTTGTCGCAGCTATGCGCTGTGCCTCTTCAGATCGTTAGTCCTCAGAGTAACAAGCCTGTCATGGGTATTGTGCAGGACACGTTGTGTGGTATCCGCAAGCTTACTTTGAGGGATACTTTCCTCGATTATAATGCGGTGCAGCAAATTCTGTTTTGGGTCCCTGGCTGGGATGGTGTTGTGCCAGCACCTGCTATCATCAAGCCCAAGCCGTTGTGGACTGGTAAGCAGATGGTCAGCATGACTATTCCTCAGGGTATCTTTATGCAGCGTGTGGATGATAACAATCCTGCTAACTCGCCCAAGGATGACGGTATGCTTGTCTATAAGGGCGAGGTCATGTATGGTGTTGTTAACAAAAAGACGGTTGGTGCCACCGCAGGTGGACTCATCCACACTGTTTTCAGAGAAAAAGGACCTAAGGCCTGTGCGCAGTTCGTTGGTGATATCCAGAAGGTGGTTAACTTCTGGATGCTGCACAATGGTTTCTCCATCGGTATTGGTGACACTATCGCAGACGCTGGCACCATGCACAGCGTCACGCAGACCATCGCCGATGCGAAGGCCAAGGTTCAGCAGATTATCCAGGATGCACAGGCGAACACGCTGAGCCCCGAGCCAGGTATGACATTGCGTGAGAGTTTCGAGGCGGCAGTAGTCAGAGAGCTTAACGGTGCTCGTGATACTAGTGGTCGTGAGGCCGAGATGTCGCTAAAGGACGACAACAATGTCAAACAGATGGTTAGTGCGGGTTCTAAGGGTTCGTTCATTAATATTTCGCAGATGTCCGCTTGTGTCGGTCAGCAGATCGTTGAGGGTAAGCGTATCGGTTTCGGTTTTGTGGACCGTAGTTTGCCGCACTTTACCAGAGATGACTACTCACCCGAGTCTAAAGGTTTCGTGGAGAACTCTTACTTGCGTGGCTTGACACCCCAGGAGTTCTTCTTCCACGCCATGGCCGGTCGTGAGGGTTTGATTGACACCGCCGTCAAGACTGCTGAGACTGGTTATATTCAGCGAAGACTGGTTAAAGCTTTGGAAGACGTTATGGTGCAGTATGATGGTAGTGCGCGTAACTCAGTTGGTGACATTATTCAGTTCACTTATGGTGAGGATGGCCTGGATGGTGCCCAAGTGGAGACGCAGACTTTGGACACTTTGCCCGGTAGTGATGAGAGCTTCGAACGCCGCTACAAGGTCGACGTATTGGAGACTAATGGTGCGCCTCCGCTCCGAATCGAGAGCGCGAGCGAGATCGCTGGCGACTTCGCAACTCAAAGACTGCTGGACGGCGAGTACATGCAGCTGCTCGAGGACAGACGCTTCTTGCGCTCATTCGTATTCAAGGATGGTGACTACCAGAAGCCTCTTCCTGTTAACCTCCGCCGTGTCATCCAGAACGCTCAGCAAATCTTCAATGTGGATCAGCATTTGGTCTCGGATGTCACGGTTAAGGAGATTGTTGAGGGTGTGCAGGATCTCTGCGACAACAAGTTGATTGTTCTTAGGGGTGATGGCGTCCGCCAGGAAGCTCAGGAAAATGCCACTTTGTTGTTCAAGTGTCTTGTACGCTCTCGCTTGGCTACCAAGCGTGTTGTTGATGAGTTCAGACTTAGCAAAGCTGCGTTCGCATGGGTTTTGGGTGAAGTTGAATCGCAGTTTGCTAAGGCCTTGGCCAACCCTGGTGAAATGGTTGGTGTCATCGCTGCTCAGAGTATCGGTGAGCCTGCTACTCAGATGACGCTAAACACTTTCCATTACGCTGGTGTCAGCTCTAAGAACGTCACGCTTGGTGTACCTCGTTTGAAGGAGATTTTGAATGTTGCCAAGAATATCAAGACTCCTGCATTGACGGTATACTTGCAACCCGAATACGCCGCTGAGATGGAGAAGGCAAAGACAGTTCAGGCCGCTATTGAACACACTTCGCTTAAGACAGTGACAGCTGCTACTGAAATCTACTACGATCCTGATCCTCGAACTACGGTTATTGAGGAGGATCTTGACACAGTTGAGGCATACTTCGCTATTCCAGATGAACAGGTTGAGGCCACTTTGTACATGCAGAGCCCCTGGCTGTTGAGGCTTGAACTTGACCGTGCAAAGATGCTGGATAGACAGTTGACTATGAGTGAGGTATCAGAAATGATCAGCCAGAGCTTTGCTGGTGACTTGTTTGTCATGTGGAGTGAAGATAATGCCGAGAAGCTTGTTGTCCGTTGTCGTGTGGTCAGAGACCCCAAGGCTATGGATGAGGAGCAGGCTGAGGAAGAGGATACTATGGTTAGACATGTTGAACAGTACATGCTTGACAATATTTCTCTTCGTGGTGTCCCTGGTATTGAGCGTGTGTTTATGACCAAGGCTAAGACTAAGGTCGTTGAGCCTAACGGTGCTTATGCTCAAGGAAATGAGTGGGTGTTGGAGACCGACGGTATTGACCTTGCTGCTGTTATGACTGTGGGAGGAGTGGATCCTTACCGCACTTATTCTAACTCATTCGTTGAAATTTTGGGTGTTCTTGGTATTGAGGCCACTCGTTCTGCATTGTACAAGGAATTGTCGAAGGTTATCGAGTTCGATGGTTCTTATGTCAACTACCGACACATGGCATTGCTGGTCGATGTAATGACTTCAAGAGGTCACTTGATGGCCATTACCCGTCACGGTATCAACCGTGCCGATACAGGTGCACTCATGCGTTGCTCCTTCGAGGAGACCGTTGAGATTTTGCTTGAGGCTGCTGCTAATGCTGAGTTGGATGATTGCAAGGGTGTTTCTGAGAACATCATGTTGGGTCAGGTTGCTCCTCTTGGTACTGGTGCATTTGATGTCCTGCTTGATGATTCGATGCTGCTGTCACTTGCTGGCACTACTACTGCTGGTGCTTCGGCTCCTCAGTTGGGTGGTGGTGTTACGCCCTTGCCTGGTACTCTTGGCGATGGTGCTGCTACCCCTTACGAGGGCTTCTCACCAATGGTGGACAGCATGGGTGGTGGAAACATGCAGATGGCTGCGTTCTCTCCCATCACTCAGCCTGGTATGAGCGACAACCGTGGTGGATTTACCGAGTATGGCCAGAGCCCTGGTTACCAGTCACCATTCTCACCTGGTTACCAGAGTATGTCTTCGCCTGGCTACTCTTCGCCTGGTTACTCGCCATCTAGCCCCAGCTACTCGCCATCGAGCCCCAGCTATGCGCCTTCGAGCCCCAGCTACTCACCGACTAGTCCCAGCTATTCTCCTACGAGCCCGAGCTACTCTCCCACTAGTCCGAGCTACTCGCCTACCAGCCCAAGCTATTCTCCCACTAGCCCAAGCTACTCTCCCACTAGCCCGAGCTACTCGCCTACTAGCCCAAGCTATTCTCCCACTAGCCCAAGCTATTCTCCCACTAGCCCGAGCTACTCACCTACCTCGCCTAGTTATTCACCCACCTCGCCTAGTTACTCACCTACTAGTCCGAGCTACTCACCTACTTCGCCCAGTTATTCCCCTACTAGCCCAAGTTACTCGCCGACTAGCCCTAGCTATTCCCCAACTAGCCCCAGCTACTCGCCTACGTCGCCAAGTTACTCGCCTAGTAGTCCTAAGGGCGGATACTCTCCCAACAATTCGGAATAATTTATCTCTAAAACATCATTATAGTCCTAATATTATAAACATAAATATTGTATTTCATGAAAATAAAAAAAGATGTGTTTATTATAATGTATGTTTCGTGAATGATGCGCGGCCCATGCAGTGGTGGTGAGGATGTCGATCATGTTAGGTGCCGTATAACGACAAGGATTTCTTTTTACAAGTTACTTAACATCGAGCTAGAAACAAGGATAATATTCTATTTATGGTACACTATTCTATAAACATGAGCGACCATATGTTTACGCTAAAACTTATGAATCAAAAGAACCTGTGAACTACGAGGAAGCATTCTACATTGATAGATGAACTAGAGCGATGCAAGTTGGGCTCCAATGACTACATCTTCAGGCGAACCAACACGTTTCCTAAGGTCGTTACGCAAGATCTTACCAGATGCACTCTTTGGAACCTGCTTAACTACAACAATTCCTCCCCACAGACGCTTGTGCTTGGCTACGCGTTTGTTGAACCAAAGTATAATGTCCTCAGGTTTCGTACCAGGAGCAAGAACAACATAAGCGCGAGGATTTTCACTGGTTTTCATTTCGTTGTAGACACCAATAACAGCAGCATCAATAACCCTCGGGTTTGAGAGCAATATGCTTTCGAGCTCCGCCGGTGCAACCTGGTGACCATTGGACTTGATAAGCTCTTTGATTCTATCAACAATATAAAATTGTTTGCTCTTGGAAACAACAGCTACATCTCCAGTCTTGAACCAGCCATCATCCGAAAATGCCAACTTATTTGCCTCAGGGTTGTTAAGATAGCCCTTCATGACCATAGGGCCCTTCAACCACAGCTCACCGCGCTGATTATAACCATCAACAACCTTTCCACTCTCAAAATCAACGAGCTGAGCCTGTGCTCCGGGAACAAGCCAGCCGATCGAGCTCTGGTCGTACTCGTAAGGAGTAATTGCTATTCCTAAGTGGGTGATAGGAGATGTCTCGGTGAGCCCGTATCCCTGAGCTACTAGCGTGTGCGGCGCCTTTGTATTGAATAGACTGATGATTTCTTTCGAGGTTGGTGCAGCACCGCTGATAGCATACTTGACACAATCTTTGAAGCCAGGGTGGTGATCCAAAATGTCGAGTTTGCCAAGCGCTAGCAGAATGGGCGGGACAAGGTAAAGCACATTGAGCTGATATTTCACCACACCTGAGACAAACTCAGCAATGTCGAATTTGGGAAATATCACAGTGCGGTTTCCTAAGAAGGTTCCACTCCAAATTCCGGTCTGTAGAGCAAAAATATGGCTCATTGGGAGTACGCAGCTTACACCAACATCCGGACCAATAATAGAAGGATTAGCTTTGCTGATTTGAACACCATTGATATAGATGTTATAGTGAGTAGTAACTACACACTTAGCTAGTCCACTAGTTCCGGACGAGAAGCAATAGTATGCTGGTGTAGACTTACCATCGACCTTTACCGGAGAGATCTTTGGGGCAGATTTGTCGCCTCGAAGCTTCTCGATAACTGGAACGATTGAACTCAATTTGATAAGCTTCAGTGAAGAGTCGATCTTAGCAAGCTTAGCAGCCTCTTGAGCGGTTGGAATCAGGGCATCATAAATAATGGCAACCTTGGGTTTCGCAACTCTGAACTGGTGAGCCAGCTCCTCAGCAGAATACATGACATTTGCTGGGGAGACAATTCCTGCAAGGGTGATAACTGCTAGATGAATGGTAGGGATGTAGAGATTGTTAGGCATGAACAAAGCAAGAACGTCACCCTGGCTAATTCCAAGATGGGATTGCAAGTGCGCAGCAAATTTGGGCACGATATCCCTGAATTGACTGAACGTGAAGGACTTCCCTGAAGGTGCATCGACAAAAAGCTCTCGCTCATCATACTCTGACGATGTTTGAAACGGAGATGTTCCAAACACGCCAGAGACTGCGTTCCCTGTATATGATAAATCAACAGGCTTTAGAATAGATTCAAATACCATGATTTAATTTTTAAGATAGAAATAAATCAACAACGGCAAGATGTTATCTATGGGGTGTAATTGCTTGCCGATTTCTATAAAGATAGCTTTAAATTCAGGCTTGCGATCGGAGATGAGGATGCTATCTATGTATATATATACAGTGAGGTGTTCCCCCCTTGTGGGGGTTGCCGTTTGATGCGGGGTATCCTCAACCCTGCGCCCATGAACGTTTTACTTATTCCTTGGCGATCGGCGATGATGTGATGGGGCTGTCGGAGGCGGAGTTTCGGAGAAAATAATCCTCTAAAAGCACCGATCTGCCCAGTTTTATCTGATATTACGCCCGTGAGATCTTTTGAAGGGATGATATATCTAATTGAGGCTGAATATTGGGTCCCTGAGGGTTTTGGGTGACTATGCTTACCACAACGTAATAAGTAAATCAAACAGGCATATTTATCTGCCTAAAATTTGATATAACATGTCTATGTGCTCGGGAAAAATGAAGAATTACGTGTAAAGCACGTGTGTGTGTTGATGCATGCTTAGAAAGTGCGCGCACAAAACATACGTAGACAAACGTAAATAACCGAGGCACATCTATTTCAACCGCCAGTTACATGTAAATGTATAAAAGTTAACGTGAAAATTTATCTACGCTTTATTAGAACCGACCACAAGGTTCGAAACACATTCTAGATTTGACAGAAAACTGAATTGGCTAAAACCTTCGGAAGAAGAAAGACAGTAGCTACTAGCATTACTTACATCTATTTAATGTAGACAGTGGCCTCCTTGAGCTCAATGCCGTAGTTCTTCTGCAACTCATCACGGAGGGGCTTGGCAATCTCCTCAGTGACGGGAGCGTAGATGCCGGACTGTTTGAACTCGCCGTTAAGGACCTGAATGACAGCGACAGCACAGGGAACACCGACCAAGCGGGCCATGGCAGAGTAGCCCTCACCACCGGTGGGGTCACCGTTAAGGCACAAGGTAGAGGTGCGGACCTCGTTCTTGCCATCAGCCCACTCGATGCCGAACTTGTGCTGAAGCATGACGAGATCACGCTCGCCCTTCTCGAACTGCATCTTCTCCTCCAAAGTGGCACACAAGGTGTCAAGAGGGTTGCCTCTGGGGGTGATCTTCTTGCTGGAGAAGAGATCAAGCCACTTAAGACCACCGAGGATACGCTCGTTGAGGTCAGCGTTGGCGCTCAAGGAAGGAGCCTTAGCACTCACAGCGTTGACGAGGTCGCCCTCGGAGCTGCTCTTAGCACCAGTGATCTTGGCAAGAGCCTCGTTCCAGGGGATAGCCTCCTTGAGGAAATCAGCAGGCTCATCACTAAGGAAACCAAGGTCAACCAAGACCTTGACGAACTCGGGGAAGCCCTGGTAACGCAAGGTACCTCTGACAAGGTTCTGGGCCTCAGGGATCTGGTAGCGCTCCTTGTAAGGAGTAGAGTCACGGTTGGGGTAGGCAACGAAAGCGTAACCGGGGTAAATGAAGTAGGGCTTAGCGGTCTTCATGAGCTCGGGGCCAGCAACGTCGACGATCTCACCGTTGGCGTAGTAGCGAGCGGCGTTACGAAGAGCCAAGAGCACACCACGGGAGCTCCAGGAGAACTTGTAACCCAAGGGGTTGTTGGAGTCCTCGGCAGCGGGCAAACCACCGCAGTACGAGAGGAAAGAGGTGATCTTACCACCCTGCTTGTGGACCTCATCGATGGTCTTGACAGCGTAAAGATGGTCGATTCCGGGATCAAGACCAATCTCGTTCATAACAACGATGCCAGCCTTCTTGACCTCGTCCTCGAGCTCGAGCATGGCAGGCGAGGTGTAACTGGTGGTGACAACGTGCTTCTTGTTACGGCAGGCACTCTTGATGACCTGGGCGTGGTAGGTGTAGGGAATAAGAGAGATCACGAGGTCGTGGGCACCGACAGCCTCGTCGAGCTGCTTCTCGTTGTCGACATCGACAACAGCGGCCTTGGCAGACTTGCCAGCAAGCGCCTCGGCCTTGGCGAGAGTACGGCAAGCAACAGTAACCTCAATGTCACTGCGGCTGCTCAAAACATCAACAGTAGGCTTAGCAACGAATCCGGAGCCGAGAAGGAGAACTTTCTGGACCATATTGGATGTATTTATTTGTATGTGTAGAGTGAAAAATCACGGTAGGGCAGCGGTCATATGGGCAGTTGACTCATCTATATGTGGGGGGAGAGAGGGCATATGGCGGTACCACGTTGGAATCCTAGATGGACTGCCGCTGGGAGTTTACCCGGGCATGAGCGACAGCTATCGGCGGTGGTGGTGTAGAGGGGTGTATAGCCGTTAGGGGTAACTGTGGGTGGTGCTACTCCTGACTACCTCCATATATGCGCGTGGGAATTCTAGGCCTGAAGTCCCAACTGATTGTGATAATCACGTGGTACAGTAACGGCCTCAATTTCCAAATGCGGTAATTAGCGTTGGATCGAGAGAGGTACTACTCGGTCTTAATTTTATTAAATTTCGAATTCAATTTGAATTTTTAATAATAGGGGTTCTTATAAGTAATATTATGAATGACATGGCAAATTTTTCTTCAATGCATTGTCTCCAGAGTAATGCTGGGAGACCTAACTATCGTAATTAGCTCAATGAGAGGTTTAAGATATTTGAGCAGGTTAATGGGTGATATATTAAACAAGCTCAACTAACTCAGATCTTTGACTATAAGATCAGCTTCACTTTTAATTAAACCCACTTTACCAGGACACTAAAATCGGTGTACTTGAAAAAAAATAAGGCACTAAATTACTACCAGTTTTTAATTTTACTATGAGCACAACAACAAGTGCGGCTCTCCCTACTGCATCAGAAGCACTATCTTCCATGCTTGCAGCTATTTCATCCATGTCGGCTGGAATAAGCGCGATGTCGGAAGCTCTTGAAACTGCTGCTGTGTATAAACGTATGGATATGTCTGGTATGTCAGGAATGTCCGACATGTCAGGAATGTCAGGAATGTCAACCGGTACTGCCACATCTGCTGCAGCTTCCACAGGCTCACATACAGGAATGTCCAGTATGTCGGGGATGGCAGGAATGGCAACTGCTACTGCCACGGCTGCGACTTCGACTGCTACTTCTACTGGCTCAAGTATGGGTGACATGGGTGGTATGTCTATGGGTGGTGACTCTTGCAACGTGTCTATGCTTTGGAACTGGAATACTATTGATAGCTGCTTTTTGTCTAATGGTTGGCGGATCACCTCGGCCGGTAAGTTTGCAGGAACCTGTATCGGCGTATTCTTGTGGGTTGTATTTTTGGTACTCCTCGGGTCTATACGCAGAAGATTTGATGACCATATAGCCACGAATGCTAAGAGGCGATATCTTCGCGCTCACCAAGGTGTTGATGTGCCTACTGAAGATTTGCATAGTGTTAGCTCCGTCTCAAAAAGCCAGTCCTCGGCATTCCGGGAAGCTGTAGGAAAGAACGCTCTGTTTGGTGGCATTTCAAAATTCGCTGTCAAGGGAGACAGCTTAGTGCTAGACTCAGTGCGTCCAAATATGCTTGAACAGTTAGTGCGTGCACTTCTGTTTGGATTTGAATACAGTATTACGTGGTTGTTGGGCCTGATTCTCATGTCTTACAATGGATACGTTATCATATCTGCTTTCATCGGTGCATTCATCGGATTTTTGCTTATTGAATGGAACCATGTTCACCCTGAAAAAGTGCAAGGTGAAATCAGCTCAACGCCCGCGGCACCTACGTGCTGTTAATCGCTGATTGAATGGAATTTAGCTAATTGCTATGAGTAAAGTTATATGATTGTTATGAATAAAGTAATATAATTGAAAATGATTAATGTGTAATTTTTAGATGAGTGACTTGAGACTGTGTGGCTTTTATAGAGAAGAAAAGAAGAAATTAAGTACTCACAAAATAGCTGTAGGTAGTTAAGATCCTCGGCCCTAAGGGTAGGGACACACACTAATTCTTCACCATGTCGTCAACGAGCTTAAAGGCGAGCCTCGAGCGCATGATCAGCCAGCGTGGCCCAATCTCAATCGCCTCATATATGCAACAGTGTTTGACGCATCCTCAGGAGGGATACTACGTCACCAGGGACCCTCTAGGTGTACGTGGTGACTTCACCACTTCCCCTGAGATCTCGCAGATGTTTGGCGAGCTAATTGGCATCAATATTCTTACCCAGTGGATATCTCACGGTCAGCCCTCTAAAATTAGACTGGCTGAATTGGGCCCTGGTAGAGGAACATTGATGAGTGACATGTTGCGTGCTTGCCGCACTTTCAAGCCCTTCTATAATGCCATTGAGCACATAGCCCTAGTGGAGGCTAGCCCCGAGCTGCAAAAGAAACAGCTTGATTCATTAAAAGAACACAATAGCAGCATGAAGATCGACTGGTTCGACTTTACAAAGGAATTACCTACCGATTCCGTGCCAACTTTCGTGGTTGCGCACGAGTTTTTTGATGCGTTGCCTATCCATCAGTTCGAGAAGCACCAAAATGGTAACCAGTGGATGGAAAAAATGGTAGGAATCAACGAAAAGACGGGAGAGTTCCAGTTTGTACTGAATGAGAACCCCTCCACGGTGATGTCCGCCGTGCTGCAAGCGCAGCCGAGGTACAAGGTTCTCCCCCCGCTTTCACAGATTGAGGTATGCCCGGAAGGGCTCGAAGTTGCTCAAGATCTGAGTACAATGCTTAAAAAGAACAGTGGAGGTGCGTTGGTCGTGGATTATGGACCCATGGCGACGATCCCCCTCAATAGTTTCCGTGGTTTTAAGGAACACCACCAAGTGAACCCCCTTGAAGTCGCACCTGGACAGGCTGATCTCACTGCTGATGTGGACTTTAGAGGGTTGGCAGATGTATTCACTAAGAACAGACTGCATGTCTCTGGCCCCGTATCGCAGCGCGACTGGCTTCACCGCATGGGTATTGGTGCCAGGGCAACCGTTTTGGCAAACAACCAGCAGAGCCAGGATGGTAAGAAGCGCATAGAACAGGCATATTCCCGTCTTACCGATGCTGGTGGAATGGGTAAAACATACAAATTCATGGCGGCTAGCACGCTAAATGCACCAGTCGAGGGATTTATCAAGCATAACTAAAGGTAAAGAAAAAAATCCTAATGTACATAGAGTAAATAAATCAGAAATCAAACGAGTTAGCGTATTGATTAACAATATGGCGTATTTATATGTGAAAGAATGCTAAATATTTAACTGCCAGATATTAAGCATTGAATACCCAGGCGATGCAGTAGTGTCTCATGAGCAGTAGCATCTCCTCCAACTCGTCCAGAAACTCTAGCCTGCTAATTCGTTCCTGCTCAGGTTGGGGAATCCACTGCTGATAAACAGTGGCTATATCGACAGCATTAGGCTCACCTCCAATATATTTTTGTAGGCGCGCAATCTGAGATTGCAGGGTGGAGTACAAGCCAATAGTAGGAAGGGACAACCCGCGCATCGCGAGATTTTCGGCCATAACTCTACCGAATTCATCATTCAAGCTGATTGGCTCATAAAGTACCACAGATAGGTGTTCAGGAGAAACCAAAGATCTGAAATACCTGAGTACGTTATCGGATCGCTCGGGGTTGAGGTAGCATAAACAACACTCACTGAGAAGCAGTGTTGGAGCAGGCGAGGATCTCAGTAGTTCAAAGTGTTCATTATATTCTTCGATTTTGCGTAAATCACAACCAATCAAATGATAATTCTGGTGATTCTTTTCCACAATTGAGCGCAATTGTTCGTTTGCAATGATAGTTTGTTTCTTCTTTTCAGTTTTAACGGGAAAATCGAGCTCATAGTAGTCGAGAGAACCATTACTGGCCTGCAGCAGAGGAAACACTCGAGTATCAGAGCCCGCACCTAATGAAATGATATTTCTACGCCCGTATTTATCTGTTTCTGCCAAGAACTTATCCACCAGTTGCTGTACTCCAGTCACTCGGCAGTAAGTACCTATATTGATGAGAGGGAGACGCGGTGACGGTGGCTTAGGACAAAACAATGGCAGTAGATCATCATGAAAGTATCCTTTTCGCGTTGCAGCCACTTTTGACTGCAATGCGTCGTCGTCAGTGCGCTGGATCGCTCTATCCATGGGTAAGGTCAAATGTGTGTACCAGGGCGGTGAGGATAGAGTCCCCTGCTGCACGGATCTACCCGCGTTCACCAAACTTCGGCTGCATATTGGCATAATATCTGCTCACTTGGTATCATCCTCATATGCGATTCGTGAAAAGTAAATGAATTTATAACACTTTTTACTTATATTATATATATATTGTTTTTTTTTTTCTCGTCAATCTAATAGAGTACCCCCAAATTTGAATCTAAAACGGCACCTACAATGATTAATTGTGATAAAGCGAGGGCACGGGTAGATAAAATATATTTTTCAAAATGACGGTTGACTATAGCACATACCAGACTCCCCTCTCTGCTCGCTATGCGAGCAAGGAAATGTCTCACCTCTTCTCTCCTGAGAACAGGTACAGCACCTGGCGCAAATTGTGGCTCACCTTGGCCACTGCCGAGAAGGAATTGGGCTTGCCCATCTCTGACGAGGCTATTGAGCAGATGAAGGAGCACGTCAAGATCACCCCTGCTGGTATTGAGGGTGCCACTAAGCAGGAGGCGATTGTGCGCCACGATGTCATGGCTCACGTCCACCAGTTTGGTGAGGAGTGCCCTGCTGCCGCTGGTATCATTCACCTTGGTGCTACCTCATGCTTTGTTACTGACAATGCTGATCTTATTTTCCTTAGGGATGCGCTTGACATCGTCATTCCTAAGCTTGCTAATGTCATTGACCGCTTGTCCCAGTTTGCTCTTGCTTACAAGGACGTGCCTACCCTGGGTTGGACCCATTTCCAGCCCGCTCAGCTCACTACTGTGGGCAAGCGTGCTACTTTGTGGATCCAGGAGTTGCTTTGGGATCTCCGCAACTTCCAGCGTGCTCGTGACGACTTGGGACTCCGTGGTGTGAAGGGTACTACCGGTACTCAGGCCAGCTTCCTCGCCTTGTTCGATGGCAACCACGAGAAGGTGGAGGAGCTCGACCAGCGTGTGGTTGAACTCTTGGGTTTCGACTATGCCTACCCTTGCACTGGTCAGACTTACTCTCGTAAGATCGACATTGATGTTTTGGGTCCCCTTGCCTCTTTCGGTGCCTCGGCCCACAAGTTGGCCACTGATATCAGGTTGTTGGCTAACCTCAAGGAGCTCGAGGAGCCCTTCGAGAAGAGTCAAATTGGCAGCAGTGCCATGGCTTACAAGCGTAACCCCATGCGCTCTGAGCGTGTGTGCTCGCTCTCTCGTCACTTGCAGACCACCTTCTCTGAGGCTGTGGCTACTGCTAGCGTCCAGTGGTTTGAGCGTACCCTTGACGACAGTGCTATTCGTCGTGTGTCTCTTCCTGGTGCCTTCCTTGCTTGCGATATCGTTTTGAGTACTTTGCTCAACATCGTTAGCGGTATGGTCGTTTACCCCAAGGTCATTGAGCGCCGTATCAATGCTGAGCTTCCCTTCATGGCCACCGAGAACATTATCATGGCCATGGTCAAGCAGGGTGCCTCGCGCCAGGAGTGCCACGAGAAGATCAGAGTTCTTTCTCACCAGGCCGGTGCTGTTGTTAAGGAGCAGGGTGGTGACAATGACCTTATTGAGCGTGTTAAGAAGGACTCTTACTTCGAGCCTATCTGGTCCCAGCTCCCCAAGCTTTTGGATCCTTCTACTTTCGTTGGCCGTGCTCCCGAGCAAACTCAGAAGTTCGTCGATGTTACTGTTCGCAAGCAGCTTTCTGACTACAAGCACCATCTTCACAACGAAGAGGCCAAGCTCTCTGTTTAAGGCTTCGCATATATAGTTTACATTAGAACACACCAGTTCAATTTTATTGGAAAATTTTTACTGTTTCTTTGTTAATTTATTTCAATATAGAAACGAATTTCTCTCAAAAAGTCATTGTATTTTACACATTACTGTCTACGATGACTATGATGATGATTATGACTATGACTCCACGCATATGCGATCACAACATATAATTTTTTTTTTTCTTTTTTTCCTTTTCCTTGTTTGCTTCAATGAACCAACTCTCAATTAAAACTAATGAATCATACAAATATGTAACCTATATATATTTCTTGTATACATTAACACTGCATAATCTTGATATTCTCGTTATCAACAGGAAAATCATATTATGTTTCAAATTGATGGAAAAAGTCAGATTTGATCGCTTATGCTAACTATGCTATGTAGACCGCTGCCTGCAACAGCCGGGCAAGACCTGCTTGCTTATTTTATATCTTTTTGTAACATGTACGCTCACTCTGTGTCACTAAGCATCCAGCGCTTATACGTATTGACTGACTGGACCGATAGCTGGTCGGTATTAACAACCTCGGGTGTGAGGGTGTTACTCGGAATCAATAACGGTGACATAGAAGGTGAAATTTTTGGGTTCTTTTGGGGGTTCAATCTAGGACTGGCATAGAGGAACTGGTTATCCTTGCGCACAGATTTTTTGGAAGATTGGCTCTGAGCAACGTTGTTGTTGGAGCCAACCGAAATTTGAGGTTTATGAGAAAGCATGAAACCATTCAATTCTCCATCCTCATCGCTTGATTCACTACTAGTATCAGTAAGGTTTGAAAGGCGATTTATGTTATGTTGAGAATCCTGTTTTTTGCAAGAGTCGTCGGAATGCTCCTCGGCGCAACGACACTTCTCGCTGCAGTACACAGAGCCCTGAGGACACTGTTTATCACAAACGATGCAATACTCTGGGATCCACTGAGACATGGGAAGAACTTGCATTCCTTAGCGTATGTTAAAGATGGAGTGTGTTTTGGTGGAAAGGTGAAATATATCTTTTTTTTTCTCTTTTTCCGATATGATTTAAAATAGGCAAATAATCAAATTTAGCGGTTCACAAGGACTTCAGTGGTGTTTCAATAAAGTTTCGAACTGAAAAAATGAATAGAACCTTGAATGCTATTTTGAACTGAAATGAGGCTTGACTTGTAGAAATCAGAAAAGACGTCTGTATTCTATCGGGGACTTTCTGCAAAGACTGAAAAAAAGTGGGATTTGATTTTAATTTTAATCGAGGAATTTTTTTTGCACCGAAATAGTGGTGCAGGTGAGTGTGGAACTTTCAGATTTTTTTGCCAGTAGTATTTTTAAATTTCACCAAGCCTCACCGATGACTATATATATCGGTAAGGTGTGGAAAAAACGTGGTGCGCGTGGGTCGTGTGGGTCGTAGTAGGGTGTGTGTGTTTACTATAGTGGGGAAAATTTCAAGATTTAGCGTGTGAGGGGGATCTTGAAAACGTGGCTGCCAAACAAAAAAATTAAATGTTGATACACGTGGGACAACAATGAATGAGACGTGTGTGAATTCTTCCTATTTGTGTTTGTGAGCTCAGATGTGGCGAAGGTTTATATATATATACTAAGATTGAGATTAAAGGTATTGAGTGTGCTATTATATTTAGCCAGAACGCATCGCTATGAATTAATTACTACGCATGGAAAAAATTTATTTTCACAGAGTACGTGGGCCTAGGGTTATGCACGATCGGTGTATTTGACTGACAGCACGAATAGTCAGCTGCTGCGGGAATGTGAAGTTGGGGAAGTACATACTACAGTTACACCGTTACCGGAGTAGCAACTTCTCGATGTACCTAAACAACTACTTGATCCGAGTTTGTATAGAAAATTATTGTTCTAAGCTCTCTTGTGCTCCTTACAACCCCAGCTCTAGCCGATTGCTAGACCTGATAAGTATTTTTTATCTGTCCTTCCGCCCATCCGCCCACTTACCCACATATAGCAAGCATACACGAGACTATTCTAAGTCTCTTGCCCTTACCCACGTATCAGAATGGGCTAGAAGACACATATGTTTTGCGTGATCGGAAAGGTATGTGTTCCTATATTCAAGTGAAAATATGCTTATAATAAAATTTCGGTGCAACAAACGGTTCTTTATTTGAAGATTCCGTTAAAAAAACTTAAACCATGGCTCTCGGTCGGGACGTGTGAAAACCATTGTTGAGCCTTCATACGTATACCCTACTCCTAGAAGACGTTAGATTGGTACCTCGCGCTTAGGTAGGCCTTAAGCCACCTTACCCTGTGCCACACTCTATTCCTGTTGAAGAGAGTAGGAAAAGAATGAAATCTGACTTTAAAATGAACGCTGAGAATACACAGATAATTATTTCATATCAAACGCTCGGAAATCTAAATAAGTTTAATACGTGGCACTAGTGAATACACCACACACTTGCTTCTTATCCAACCCATGTGATTGCCTTGCCCGGGTCTTCGAGTCATGTGCCAAACTATGTACTATTTTTATTTTGTTCGTTGCATGAACGCCTCCAGTCTCTACGCACCAAACCACTCCGAGATCAGCTGAGTGCCTGTCAAAAGCTGGAAAAATATGTGCCGAATACGACTACAGGACAACACAAGTGGGGTAATTCACGGCATAAGTACAATCTCGGAATATAATTATTTGTCGGTTCATTATTTTAAACTTGTATTTAAAAAAAATTACACTTCTGTGGATAATAGCATATTTTTCTTTTCAATGCCTAATATATAAGTTCACCAGCCAGTCTGGCCTATTTTTTTTCACATGTTTTTTGGATATTAATTATTTATTTATGAGTGCGTGTCAGATTTATTCACGTATTATTGTCAGTGTGATTTACATATTATTTGTCAGTACTAGTGAAATCGTAGGGACATACTGTAGAGCGGAGGGGTCCCGCTTCCGAAGATACGAGGTGTAACCCTTTTCGGCGTCACCAAATTATTGGTTCCACACAAAGCCACTGTAGAGCATGTGCGCGGGGAAGTTACTGCGGGGTAAAACAAATGTGTCCCAGAGACTCCGATGGAAACGACATGAATAGATAAGTATCACCTTAATCACAAACACAAATCAGATATTCCCAAAAATATCGTATACTCACGGATGTATTATACATATTATTCTGATATATATTTTTAACAATTACTCATGATTTCAATGGATTAGACGCATAAATGTTACGTTATTGTGTTTACTTTTCTTAGATCAAGATGCGGTTCACGACAGAGAGGGCAGCCTTCATGCTGGCACGAGAGACATCTTGGTCAATACCGACACCCCACTCCTTCTTGAACTTCTCCGATCCCTTAGGCTTGTATGAGATCTCAAGGTACGAAACGGCCTTAGTCTGAGCACCCTTACCTAAGGAGTGCTCCTGGTAGGTCTCGACATCAAACTCGTATCCCAGTTCGTTTTCGAGGGCATTCAAGAAGCTGGAGATAGGACCGTTACCATTGCCCTCCAGATTAACCACCTTGTCATTGATGCTTAATTCACCGCTAAACTTCTTAGCCTCACCACGACCAGAGAGTTCATAATCGATGAGGTTATAAGGGTAAGTAACATTGTCTTCCAAGAAGTACTGCTTGGTGAAAAGCTGAACAATCTCGTCGGAGTGAAGCTCGCGGTCCTTGAATTCGGCCTCGGATTGGACGTGCTTACTGAAGCTGACCTGCAGACCACGGGGAAGGTCCAATTCAAGGTTACGGAGAATGACCCAGGCAGCACCACCTTTACCTGACTGTGAGTTCACACGAATGACAGCCTCGTAGGTGCGGCCAACATCGGCGGGATCAAGAGGCAAGTAGGGAACCTCCCATTCACCAACATCAAGATCAGCAAGGGCAGTTCCAGCAGGAGCAGCCTGTTCGGCCTTAGCAATGGCATTCTTGCGGTGCGCGAATCCCTTCTTAATAGCATCCTGGTGGCTACCACTGAAAGCGCATACAACAAGGGAGCCAGCGTAAGGAGCACGGGGATGCACAGGAATCTTGTTTAAGCGCTCACTGCAATCGACCATCTTCTCGAGCTTGCTGAAGTCGATCTCAGGATCAATACCTTGAGTATACAAATTCAAGCCGAGAGTGATCAAATCAACGTTACCGGTACGCTCACCGTTACCGAACAAGCATCCCTCAATACGGTCAGCACCTGCAAGCATACCAAGCTCAGAGGCAGCAACAGCGCATCCGCGATCATTGTGGCAGTGCAAAGAGATAGCAACAGTGTCACGGTTGCTGATATTAGTGTGGATGTACTCAACCTGATCAGCATACACATTGGGGGTAGCCATTTCAACAGTAGCAGGCAAATTGAAGATGATGGGGTTCTCCTTAGTAGGCTCCCACACCTTCTTCACCTCTTCCAAAACCTTAAGCGAAAATTCCAGCGGGGTAGCGCTGAAGAACTCAGGACTAAACTCAAACTGCCATTCAGTGTCCTGAGTCTCGGGGTTATCCTTGGTGAGCTCACGTACAAGCTTGGTAGATTTGGTAACTAAAGAGAGGTATTCCTTCTGATCAAGGTTAAGAACAAGGTCACGGAAAGAGGGGGCAGCAGCACAGTAAATATGAATGATGGCCTTCTTGGCACCCATCACACTCTCCACGGTTCTTCTGATGAGAGGCTCTCTGCAGGGGGAAAGAACCTGGATTGCGACATCGCTAGGAGCAGTCTCCACAGCATAACGAGTGAAGTCAAAGTCAACCTGAGAAGCGGCAGGGAATGCAACCTCGATCTCTTTGTAGCCGCTATCGACTAACAGATTGAAGTATTCCTTCTTCTCCTTAATGTTCATAGGGTCGGGCAAGCTCTGGTTACCATCACGCAGGTCAGTCGCGAGCCAACGCGGAGCCTTAGTGATAGTTTTAGAGGGCCATTGCCTATTTGGCAATTTAATAGGGGGGAAAGGGGTGTATTTACCAGGTTTCGGACGAGTTAAACAACAGCTCATACTTTTTCCGAAAGGTACCTTCATCGATGACTTATCGGGTTTAAGAATGATTGCCTGAAAAATTGAACCTCACTACAAGGGCACCCCAACCCTATGACTGAAAAATCCACGACGCAAACCCCGCACTGAAGTATCATCGCGTACAGCTATTCCTCAAAGAAAATGACCAGTTTCTGTCAATTTTTAAATAGGTAAAATAAGCATACTATTACATTGAAGATTGTTTATTTTTTAACCCGAAATATAATCATCGTTACACTTAATTACATATCGTACCCAATCCCATAGATATAAGCTCGATGCACGTGAGATAGTATGCAATTCGCCTATATCGGAGCCCATCCTTCCTCCCAGTATCGCCTGCACTGCACAGTCACCCATTTATCTATCTCACTGTGTGTGTGTGGGCATGTGGGTGAGGTGTCTATGTAAATATATCGTTTCTACAATAACCGGGCAATCTACGATCGTTGTAAAAATATTATAGCATTAGAATATAAATATTAATTTTTTCTTTTGTTTCTATAAATTCATGACAGCAAATCAGAAACATCCTCATCGCTAGGCATACCATCATCGTGGACAGCAGGTTTCTCCTCCACTACCGGAGCTGGGGCATGCTTCTTCTGGCGCTCGCGTCTTCTGCGCTCACGGATCGACAGCTTACTCTCTCCAGGAGTAGCACTAGTAGTCTCACCCTCGCTGTTGATACCGAGCTTCTCCTGCACTCGCTGCTGGTGGTACTGGCGAATTTTTTCGTCCTCAACCTGCTTCTTTTCACGCTCACGCTGGCGCTCACCCAATCTGGTGTACATACGCTGCACAAGCGGTCTGATTGTAAGGTAAAAGGCTATAAATGCGAACAAACGCAAGTAATCCTTACCGCTCCAGTTGCTGATATTTTCAGGGAAGCCGAACATTGTTTACTGCAAATGGAAATTTGTTTGTTTTGGGTGGGTTCGGGGGCGCCTTCAGTATACACGGCAGGCTATGGCTGAGTGTTCTTGTTTTTTCTTAGGGTGTTGGGAGTAGTAGTAGCAGTACTATAGGAGTAGGGCACCGGAAGCCAGACACTACTAGCTCATTTAATTGTAGTTGGTGTGTGAATACACTATATTGTTACTAGCAGGGCTACTACCAGAACCGCTACTGCCACTTACACACAGACACACCTTTAAAAGATCCGCGCGAACTTAAGCTTGCCCAACCTTGCCCTCCGCCCAGATCACCACTATCGGTCATACGCGTCCAGCATGGCGGATAATCCAGATGAGAGCAATAATTGGTCTATCAGATCAAGTAATTTCGTGTCTGAGGACATGATAGCAATGCGTGCTGCTTTAGATAGTGAGTATGCTCCACCTGAGGACGAATTAAGCTCG
This sequence comes from Starmerella apicola, assembly GCA_030572115.1. Lineage (NCBI taxonomy): Eukaryota > Fungi > Ascomycota > Dipodascomycetes > Dipodascales > Trichomonascaceae > Starmerella > Starmerella apicola. Next base: position 651,864 of record JAJLZH010000004.1, on the reverse strand, counting down.
GATTTCAAAAGTGCCATGATGAGCGACTACGAGAGAAAGGGTCCTAAGAGACCCACAAATCTGCTTCCAATTATTAGAGAAGTTAATGAATCTGAACGAAGACGTGCTGCTCCTAATAATGATGATTTAGGCTTTGAATATGGGGTAGATACGGACGATGCGATGGAACGAGCGCTCAATAGTGACTATGATCCTCAGAGACGGAGCATTCCCCAAAGACAAGGCCTTCATCAAAGGCAAGATTCTCATCAACGGCAAGGTGTTCCCCAAAGAGAGGACCATTTGCAAAGACAAGCTGTCACAAAACCTTTATCACAGTCTACTCCGCCTCGTGTAGCAAGACCTGCAGCCCAAAACAATCTTTCGATGATTTCTTCCGATTCAATGCGCGACCGGGATGTTCCTGTCTTGCTTTCAAGCGTATATGATGGAAGTGATAATGATGCAGCCCCTTACATGTATGTTCCTCGCGATCAAGCGTCTCCTCTCAATAAGAACGAAGGGCACCCTCAACAACGAGACTATAATTATCCTCCCCAGGATGACGTTGAACTGGGCCCAGGAGAACAAGATGAGTATTATAGAAACGAAGGCTATGAAGATGGCGACGGTGATGCGGACGACGATCGCAGTAATGAGAATGATGAAAATGATGGCAGCGCTGAAGAAGAAGATGGAGATAACTATCGTCGTTATTCTGATAGCGACTCCAATGCTCACAAAAAAAGACGTTTGGATGCCCAGGAGCTTGAAAAACCGATTATCTACGAGGTCCCCGTGGAAGATTTCCCAACGATTGCATGGAACGACGGATTTTCTGGTGAGGTAGCAAATATAGAACAGGATCTGGAGCTCACTGAATCTGAAAGTGATTATGCGAGCGATGATAGCGTCATGGAGATCATTGATGACAGTGACAGTGACAGCGATTTTGAAACAGCTCAAGCTGACAACGAGTATAAGCCTTCTTCTTCAGGTCCTGGATTGGATGATGGAAGTTCCAGTAGTGATTCTGACTCTGATGAGCCAAAATCATTCCAGGATGATGACGAGGATGCCGATTTTGAGGGAAGCGAGGCTGAGCTTTCGGATGATGACGTTCCCATGTTAGGCAGTGTTGCTGAAATTAGAAAAGGCAGGCCGCGGCGCGCGCGCATACCAACTTTGCGAGAGTATCTTGGTGAGCGCATTGAGTACAAGGCTCTGGGTAAGCGTGAACTTCTTACTGCTGTAGATGTTCGCATGGTTGAAGAACCGGAGAAACTCCCAAGAAGAAGAGCAAGAAGACGAAGAGTTCAACAGACAAGTGCTGGTTCCGCAGTTGGCGAAGTTGGAGGTGGTTTTGAACAGTCTAATCAGAATGCCGAAGATATTAATGTGAACGTCTATGATAGTGCTCGCCGTGCATTCCGCGACAGAACAGTGGCAAAGTCGCTAAATGGCAACGATTTTGTGCAATACTATAACAAGGAAGATGAAGCTGTTCCTCACGTATTTCAACAGCTCTTGTTTGGTAGTGAGCGTTCTCCTCTTCGCTGCTTCGTTCTTCGCATTGAACCTAGTGGTACTTATCATTCACCGGCCGAAGATAACAAAGCCAGTACTTTTGTTGTTTGGCAAGGAACTTGTGATGTTAATCTTAACAGTACTGAGTTCGGCCTCTCAAAGGGTCGTGCTTGTATCGCGCCTCGCAGTAATGATCTTTTTATCAATAACAACTCTGAATCGGATGTATTCTTGTTCATGTGTGAGGTCAACAACGCTGAATTAGCTGATATGCTTCCTCGCGATGCTCAGAGTATGGTTTCAATGTTCCATGCACCTACCAGTGATGAGGATGAAGATGGCAGTCGCACACACGACTACAGTGGAGGCGATGGACTCTCTTATGATGCAGGACCCAACGTAGAGTATGATTCAGGCAATAATGATTCCGGAGCTGGAAGACGGGAATCTGACTCTAAAGCATCCTCTGAATCAGGAATATCATCAAACGCAGAAATTAGTGATAATATGCGAAGGATGCTTGATTCTACGGCTGATGTCAATGATCCAGATGTGCAGCAAGGTGCACCTCAGTCTGATTTGGAACTCACTGCGCCCTCGATGGAGCCATATATGGACTCTAATGTTCCAAATACCAAGGTTTTACGTGAAACTTCGCCTCGTTACGATTATAATAGTACGGATGATTCACTGGCTGCTGCTTTGTTAGATGATGACAAAACCCCTGAGAATCTCACTCCAACAGAACAAATTGTTCAAAGAATTGCACTCAAAGTAGGCGAGCGTCGTAGTGCACTCTTAAGAGAGCGTCTCGTCGGAAATACTACACCTGAGAATGTTAATAAAAATCGTGTCGGGTTCCTTCAGTCTCCTCGAAATAATATTCGGAATGCGCCTATCACCCAACAGACTCCGCGCGCATCTCAAGATGTTCCCTTGGGTAGTGCTTCTCACCGCGCAGTTCCGTCGCCTTTCTTGGATTCATCTCCATTTCGGAAGCAAGATGAGTTTATCCGGTCACCGTCGCGCCCTGCTGTTGGTTTATCGCCCATTAGGGGTGTATCGTCTCTGCGTTCGCCTCTTCGAGAGCCACCAATTCAATTGTTCCCCAATGCAGCACCTCGACGTTCTTCATTGGAGGAAGTTCAGCTCGCACGAGAACCAAGTGATACGATCGATTTAGATAATGTGACTGAAGAACATCAACTGGACTTGTCAGTTATGCGTCCTACTATCCCAGAAAGAAACCCCCGTGACATGTTAGATGCTCTTCGAGATCTATTCTGACGATACCTTATTTATTTCTATTATTTATTTATTTATTAATCTTAATGCATTTATAAAACATCACGACTTCAAACTCAATAAGAACATTCAGATATATATAGCGTTAAATGTAATAAAACAAGTAATTGACTCAAAGAAGCCGGCTGATTAGAAGAACTTCCAGCCAATGAGGAATGCAATAATAACCAGGAGAATAGTGACATTCAAAGGAACCTGGTCCTGAGAAGAGACAGAGCTAGTGGAAGTGGTTCCACTAGAGCTGGTCCAACCAGCGTTGCTGTCGCCCTTCTTTTCGTCCTTGCTGTAATTCTGGCTCGAGGGTTGATAAGAATCGCTACCAACCGAACCACCATACACAGAGCGGTCCTTAAGGCCGTTGGAAGAAGTGCTATCGTAGTTGCTGGAGCTAGCACCATAAGAGCTAGGGTCCTTAGAGGAGGAGTCATAACTACCAGAGCTGAAGTCCTTGGCAGTGCTCTTGGCGGTGTCCTTGAAGTCACTCGAACCGCTACCAGAACCAGCAGCACCGGCTGCACCGGCTGCACCAGCGGCACCAGCGGCAATACCACCGTAGGAGTCCTTGCTCTGAGAGCCAGAGTTGAAGCCGGAAGAACCGTAGCCAGTGCTGTTAGAACCATAGCCAGCGCCAGAGCCGGAGCCGGAGTCGGAGCCAGAGCCGTAACCAGCGCCAGAGCCAGAACCGTAACCAGAGCCGGAGCCAGAGCCAGAGCCAGAGCCAGAGCTACCCTTGTTCAAGCCAAGGGCGGCACCGGCACCAGCGACGGCACCACCAGCACCACCAGCACCACCGAGAGCACCACTAGCATCGTTAGCAGCACCCGAGAGATCCTTAGACTTGACGTCAGAGCCAACCTTCTGAGCCTGGTCAGCATAGCCCTGAGCCTGGCTGGCCTTGCCCTGCGCGTCCTTCAACTGAGGAGGGAGCTTGTCACCATACTGGGAGTTCAACTGACCGGCAGCGCTCTTAACATCGCTTCCGCTGATGTTCTTGAAATCGCCACTCTTAACGTCCTTGGGGAGGTCCTTGGGGAGGTCCTTGGGAAGATCCTTGGGAAGACCCTTACCAGAGCTGGCAGCGGCGGCACCGAGACCAGCGAGTCCACCGGCAGCACCACCGGCAGCACCACCAGCGGCGGCCTTGTCACCAGAAGAACCAGAAGAACCGTAGCCAGAAGGACCCTGGCTGGAAGAACCATAACCAGAGTTGCTGCCACCAGTAGAGGAGTAGCCGGTGTTGCTAGGGTGGTAATTGGAGTAGTCATTAGAAGAACTCTTGCCGAGATCAGAGCTGTTGCCGTAGCCAGAGTTGCTGCCGTAGCCAGAGCTGCTACCATAGTCAGAGCTGTTTCCGTAGCCAGAGCTGTTGGTATAGCCGGCACCGCTACCGCTGACACCGTCAGTAGTCTTGGGACCACCAGCAATAGAGCGCTCAGCAGCATTAGAGGCAGGGGCAGCAGAGAACTCATTCGAACCACCAAGGATACTCTCAAAGCCGCCAGCCTTGAAGTTCTTACTGTCACCAGCGGGGCTACCGTAGGCACTAGTAGCCTTACCCTCAGCAACAGCGTCGGAAACGGCAGAGTCAGGGACCTGAGAAGCAGACTGCTGATCAAGCTTAGGCAAGTTGATGTCCTTCTGGCCCTGGCCAGAAACACCGCTGCCGAAGCCACCAGATGGGTCGCTAGATTGGTAGCCATAGCCACCAGTGGAAGTGCTGTCAGTGGGGACCTCCTTAGAGTCAGAGGATCCCTTGCCGAAACCGAGAGCAGCACCAGCACCAGCGAGGGCACCGCCAATACCACCGGCAGCACCGCTCAAGGCACCGCCAATACCACCAGCAGCATTACCAGCGGCACCACTAAGAGAGCTAGCGGCACCACCAGCGGCACCACCAATGGTGCTAGTGGCAGAACCAATAGTGTTACTAGCGGACTCAACGATACCACCACCAGGGGCAGCATTGCTGTCAGTGGGGGCAGAAGAAACATCCTTAGAGTACTCGTCCTTGGAAGATTCGGCCTTAGAAGAGTCGGGCTTGGAGGACTCAGCCTTGGAGGACTCGGGCTTGTCAGAAGTAGCAGCTCCAGAGCCACTGGTAGGGGCACTACCAGCACCACCGGCGCTCTTTTCCTCACTCTTAGAGTGAGATGCAGATTTGTCAACACCATGCTCAGGCTTAGGGCCCTCGGGAAGCTTGGAGTTAGCGAGCTTAGGACCGGTCAAAGCATCACCCTCGTCAATAAGCTTGCTCTTAGGGGGGACACCGGGGGTACCCTGGATATCGTCAACAGTGATCACACCGTCCTTACCGCTACCGTGGGAAGGCAATCCCTCACTGAATGCGGAGTGACCGCCACTGGATGCATTGGTAGTGGTCTTAGTGGCAGCAGCACCCTCACCCGAGTTTTTGGAGCCGCGCTCCTCAGCACCGTGAGGAGAAGCAGCAGAAGGGGAAGAGAACTGGCCACTGTGAGCCTTACCAGAGGTGGTGGAACCAGGAGTGCCGGGGGCGTAACCAGAGCCAGCACCAGAAGTGGAACCATAGCCGGATCCAGCACTAGAGCCAGCACCAGCACCAGCACCAGCACCATAGCCAGAGCCAGAGCCAGAAGCAGGGCCAGAGCCATAACCGGCACCAGAGCCAGAGCCGGAGGTAGGGCCAGAACCAGAGTAGCCGGAAGCAGCCTTGCTATCAACATCGGAGGGCTTGGTGGCATAGCTCAAGCCGGGAGTGGCACCACTGCTACCGTGGGGAGCGTAGTCGTTAGCCTCGCTAGTGTCGATTCCGGTCTTACCGTCAATACCAGTATTAGCAACACTAGAGACGTTGGCACTCTCGTAGCCAGAGGTGTTAGCGGCGTCGCGACTAGTGTTGTAGGCAGCCGACGAGTCGTAGCCAGAGGAGGGGGCGTTGTAGCCCGAAGGGGCATTGTAGCCAGAGGGAGCATTGTAGCCGGAAGAAGTGTTGTGGCCAGCAGCACCGACACCAGCAGCGCCAACACCGGCAGCGCCGACACCAGCGGCAGCAAGACCAGCATCAGAGTGGCCAGATTGGCCGGAGTAGCCACCAGCAGCAGAGCTACCGCCCTGGTAACCGGTCTGAGAGCCACCTTGTGAGTAGGCCTGGTTTCCACCAGCGGCGCTTCCGCTACCACTGGAGGAGCCAGACAAGTTAACCTTCAGCTTCTGGGCATCGATCTGGCTACGCGAAGGACCAGCCTCAATCTCAGTCCACACCTCAGCAATGTTGTCGTGAGTAAGATTGCCAGCAGTGTATGGTGTGCTCATAATGAGGAACTTGTCCTTAGAAGGCTCGGTGACCTGCTTACCCTGGCGGGTAATCTGCACCTCGAGCTTCTCACCGGGGCCGACGGCAGAGGCATTCGGTCTCACACAGTAGAGATGAGGGGAAGTAGTCTTAACCTTGTAGATCAAAGGACTCGAGCCGCTGTTTTCCAAATGGATAACGCTGGTTCGAGTTTCTTCAAATGGTGGAGTGAAAACCACCTCGTCTGGATAGATATTCATTTTTTGACGAGTATTGATTTTTTTTTTGTAGAAAGTGAATAAGATTAACTCGGTGGGGGGGTTGGATATTATATAGGTCACACGCAGCACGCAAGCTGGGTTCGACGATGGAGTGCTGCATGCTTAACCCCCACTTACATTGCTGTTTGCTTAACCCAGCACCTTACCCTGGTTCCCCGAAGCATGTAGGGTTCAGAGTATCCCCCAGCCATTGCAAACCCTGAGTTCTCTCGACGGAAATTGAATAAGCGTATATGGCAACACAGATTTCGTGCTGCTGCAATATGTGGTAAGGATGTTGTTCAACAGTTGCACTACCTGTACGTGCCAGTGTGCCTTGGCCATGCAGTCGTTGCACACATCGCATCAAATTTTTCGAATGATCACTCTAGGGGAGCGAGCCAAGTTAGGTGAAATAAAAAACATTTAGACTTTATATAAGAAATTTTTGTTAGGTTTGAAGCTTTAACCAAAATTCAATTATTTTTTAACAAATTCATGCAGTTAATTTCATGATTAGTATCCATATGTACGGCGTCAACGCATGCCCGTGGTTAATAGCAATATGCCACTCGAGGCTTATCGACTTATTAATGGTGATGTGCCACACACTTTTGGAGCAACGATCAGAGGAGCTCAGATTAGTGCAATGTTATAATATTTACCAGATATACTATTTTCAGTTATTTTATTTAATTGTTCTGATTTTTTTGCTCATGGTATGTGTTCTGAACCACCTTTTCATACATTTGATATATTCGATCTAGTACTATAATTGGAACGGGAGATAGCCAATAGTCATCTTCCCCACATAGACCAGGGTAAGCGTCTGCTACACGCAGGGCACATGACTTCACCGGGCCCCTTTTAGTAGCTTGCTAATCCACAAAACTAAGGGAATTATCATAATTGATTGCTATGAATTTTTTAACAGGATCAATAAGGAATTATACAGGAAATTTCTCATGGGAATATGCTTTCTAGGCTGCATAGAATGCGATAGCAACGGTTATTCACTGTGACGGTGGGGGGTAGTGGTTGCACGTACAAGTAAGGCGTCATCCTTCCCCCTCTTTCATAGTTTTTTCATGCTGTGTTTCACGTTTAATCAATTACCGATAATTGCGGTCAGTAAGTTATTGAATCCAGTGAATAGCGTGTAATAAATAGATTTATAGCTTGACAATCTTTTTATTTAGAGATTATCATTACTTCGAAACATTAGACGTAATTTGTCGAAACCATAGTAAGGGTTAGGACCTATTTACATCACATGCAGCCAAATGGATTACGCATCATCTGAACCTGCCAGCACGGTTTGAAACCCATCAGTTAGAAGCTCTAAGCCGCAGTGTCGGCTGAGTCAGACATTGCCGTATCGCAAAGCCGTTGGAATTAACCGTTAGCGCCCTCTTACGGTTAAAAGTGAATCACCCTATCTAATGAGAGGATCTCCCACTACTCGCCTTAAAGCCAGCCAGCCTTAGTGGCAAGCGATAGCGGCAGCAGCTGTCCCAGAGACCTCACCACCCTAAATAATAACAACAACCCGAGCACACAGCATGGGGTGACCCACCTCACCCAACTTACTGACACACCTGAGGGACCTAACTAAATTATATATAGGTTATCTCGCACAACTCAACCTTTTTAACACTACCACCTTTTTGCCACACACACCGGTCGACTGACTCGTTTAAGGCCCTTTGCAACCAAAATTGCAGGGAATTAAAAAAACACATTAGAATATTATTGACTTTTTCGACCTTGGAGTGCAGGTTCCAAACTTTATTTCCTTTTTTTCGTGAGCTCTGGTTAGTAGTAGAGAATGACTTGGTCGCACAGCTCATTGGGATGGGATGATACTATACGCCCCTCAAAGCCCTTCGGCTTATCCCAAAATATCAATACATTATCACTTTCGCCAGATAATAAGCGCAAGCGGCGCCACGAGGAGTATTCCGCGCCTTCAGAGGCGAGTAATAGCAATAGCAACAGTCAGGCTACTGGTGCATCCTCGACACATCCACACACCCCATTATTTTCTTCCTCTGCCACTTCTTCTTCTTCACCCACTACCACGCATTCGCCCTCGTTTAACCAAGCGTATCATTCATCATCTAATTTTGCCGCAGCTGGTCTTGGCGGCACTAAGCGCACTAAAATCTCAGTCGCGAATGCGCGAGTTAGTAAGGGCATCGGAAAACCTTCAATTTCACTTCGCCGCAGGCTCGATGCATTAGACCGAAATCAGCTGGCCATGCTGGTGGAGCATTTAGTGGATCAGCAACCTGATGTAGCTCAGACAGTAGATGACCTCGTGCCCCACATCACTGTTCCCCAAGCGCTAGGAGTTCTGAGACAATATCAGCAGGATCTGAAGAGTCATATACCGCTTGGAGACCCTCAGGGTGAATATGCATTTTTGAGGGTACGTCCTCACTACACCAGCTTCTTTGTCGCACTCGCCGACTACACTGTGTCTTTTTTGGAGTGTGAAAACAATGATATTGGCAAGGTGCTTGAATTTTTAGATGGCGCAACTGCTTTGGTCCATGATGTCCCTCGCTGGAACTCTGCGAGCAACAACCAGCTGCTTCAACGTGCCTACCAGGAGCTCGAGCAAGCGTGGCTTCAGGCGCTCGAGAAGGCCAATGGTAACTCACCATTTGCCTTCATGGCTGGTGCAGCATGGGAGTCCAGGTTCCAGGCACACTGCAAAAAGAGCAAAGGTGCCATGCGTGACACCCGCAGCAAGGATATCTCCGTGCAGGTTGTCCCTCGCTGCGAGGGTGTTATTAGCTGAACTGCTATAACTTATTAGGTGGAGTATTATTTATTGGCTTTGAATATTTATTGTATGACAATTGTAGTTAATGTAGATTATATATAATTTAAATTGTTTTCTATGTCACATATCATTCATCGCTTAATGGTGGGTAGGTTGTTGGATTTACTGGAAAGCACAGTAAGAGGGAGGAAGAGAAAGGGTCTATGTGGAGCTAGGGTAAATATTTTTATTTAATTTCATTTTCTAAATTTCACCACCAAGCTAACTTCAATGGCGCCCAAATTCGACAAGAATTCGCGCGTGTTCACATTGGTGAACAGGCGAACTCATGATCCAAAAAAATACGCTGAAGACGACGAGGCAGGTGGTGTATTTGTGGAGCAGCAGCCAGCCAATGTTCGAGCAGAGAAGAAATCAAGAGTTATTGGTAGAAATCAACTTGATCAGCTAGCAGACGATTTTGCTGCCGCTGGAAGACGTGAAAATGAGGGTGAGGCTGCCTTGTATGGTATTACTTTCGATGATAGCAACTACGATTACATGCAGCACCTGAAGCCAATCGGACAACACCAGGACGCCTATTTCATTGGCAAAGATGGTAAGATTTCCGAAAGTTACCTTCCTCCAGAGCATAAAGATAAGATGACATTAGGTGATTTGCTCAATGGCGGACCATCAGAGAGCTTACCTGAACCCACCTGGAAAGAGCATTATCAGTCCCAGCTTCCAGTTCAGGATGCCATTGCCGGTCTCAAACCTGATATGGATCCTCGATTGCGAGAAGTGTTAGAGGCATTGGAAGATGAGGAGTATGTGGATGAGGATGTTGAAGGCGAAGAGGATCTTTTCTCCCAACTCATTGGTACTGGTGAAGTAAAAGATGAGAGTGAATGGAAGCGATTGGCACCAGAGGAGAAGCCTGAAGAGCTTGTGCAACGTGACGGTGAAGAAGATTGGGAGTTTGCCTTCCGAAAGTTCCAAATCAGCAGTAAACAGCAGCCCAGCGTAGCTTCTGACGATGTGGGATCCAGTGTTGGTGATGTTGCTAGCGACTTTGGTGACGTTAGCGATGTTGGAAGCAATTTTGATGGCTCCGTTGCTCAGTCAGAGGCTCGTGATACCTTTGGTGAGTTGCCCAAGGTCAAGTCGCGCCGGAAGAAGAAGATTGGTGCTAAGACTGACTTATCTGGCTACTCGATGTCGTCCTCAGCAAACTACCGCAATGAGGGCCTCACATTGCTCGATGATAGTTTCGATAAAGTTGAAGAAGAATATGTGCAGCCTAGTGATAGTGAAGAGGAAGAGGGTGAATTCGACATGAAGAAGGAGCGTCCTGATTTGGAAAATATTATGGATGAGTTCTTGGATGGTTATGTTGTAGAAGGTAAGCACCTCTACAAAAAGACTAAGTAATGTATATATTCGTTGGCTGTATCAATTCGGTATTAATTAATAAATTTTTTTTTCAATCTTTTTTTTTTTATTTATTTATTTCTTCAAACTTAGTTTTTAATTATATACTAGTAGTGCTTCTTCCTACTAGTAGGAAGAACTGTGGGTAAGGTCAAAAACTTGGGAAGGTAAAAAAATATACTTATCTAATATTTTTTCCACTCTGTATACACCAGTACAATACCGTATATGGCACGCAAGACATTGGCCCAGCAGCTTGCCGAAGCGGCTAATCCGCAGCCAGTGGATTATGATCCTGAGGATATGGAAAATAATGACATCAGTCACTCGGATAACTCAGATTCAGAGGTTGACAACGACGAGCGAACCTCTCATTACGTTGATGTCGGCCGCTCCAAGATGCGTGACGATGGCATTGCCCTTTCAGAGGGCAAGTATAAGGGTGCGCCTGTTTCAAGAGACCAAATTGAAGAAAGTGGAAGTGAAGAATTGAGTGGAAGCGACGATGATGAGGAGGAAAGCGACGACGGTGATGAGAGCGGTGACGAAAGCGAAAATGAGCATAGGACGCCCAGATCAGATGTGCAGCAAATTTTGAATGCTGAGCAAAAGTCATTGTTATCAAAGCTTAGCTCCTCCCAAGACAGTGATGCCCAGAAAGGACGGGCTGTAACTGCTCAGATGGATATCTACGAGAAGCTGTTAGATATGCGCATTCAGGTTCAAAAAATCACTAATTACACAACTAAACAGACTGCTTCCGAAACAATTGAGTCGGCTGAGCCACTCTATCCCCTCATTAGTGCTGTTCAAAAACTTAGAGGTCAGCTAAGTCGGACCAGTGTCGATCCTCAAACAGATAGCCTGCAAGACTTGGTCGATACCAACGAGAAGCTCGATGAAGAACTGCGAAACCGGAGAGAAAACGTTTTGGGTAAGTGGAGTCGTAAAGTAGAGCTTTCTAGCGGTCGCAATGCACTGCAGTCGCAGCGTTTCCGCAGTCTTGGCCAGTCGGCAGCACTTCAGGTCAACTCTGTGCTCACTGATATGGACAGGTTGGTAAAGAGAACTTCTACCGATCGCTCAAATTACGAGCTTCCTCCCGGTGCTCAGCAGTGGTTGTTTGATGATACTGATTTCTATCGTCTCATGCTCAAGGACCTCGTGGATCGCCGCATGGCTGACTCGAACTCTAATCTGAAGTTCCGTGCTGCAGTAACCAAGAATAAGAAGAAGGTTGACACTAAGGCAAGCAAGGGACGCAAGCTGCGATATACCGTTATTGATAAGATCCAGGGATTTGACGCACCCCGCAATGTTTTCTCGTGGTCAGAGAAACAAGCTGACGACTTGTACGCTGGTTTGTTGGGTGTTAAGATCAGTATGGATGACAATGAAAACGACAATGACGGTGAAGCTAACGAGGACGAGCCTGAGATTGGCGATTTCAACCTATTCGGTTAGCATTGTATGTATATATATGTATTTATTTAATTTTCTTGATTTAGTCCTTGTTTTGATTTTTGTCAAGTTTCTTCCTGCAGGATAGGTTCTATTAACTATTGCAATTATGCAATATAGTTTTAGAACTATACTCCAACTGAATAAAGAGCTTCAATCAATCGGGCACTAGACCAGGCTTGTGTGGGTGAAGAGTCACCGCATAACTCACCATCTTTCTGCGTGAGCTCAGTAAGTCCCTTCCATTCTGAATCCTTAATCCAGCTGACATTTCCTTGAATTCTCGAACGTACTGCACACAAGATTTCGTGCTCGCTTTTGTTTTGGCGTTTCATAGTTTGAATATACGCCTGCAGGAATGTGCCAAACTGCCACACCCACTCGGGTCCTTGATGGTAGTTACGTCCTTTAGCAGTAGCAAAATCTGTGCTGTCGATACTATTGAGGTAATATGGGCGGTAGTTCCAATCCGAGGGATCGAGTGTGGCCATTCCAACTGGCCCTCGTAGTGCTTTATCAGCAATTTCAAGCGCATTAGACACTTTGTTCACATCAAATAATTCAGGTGCAGCATTTACAGCCACCGTGAAATTGGGTCGAAGTTCATAATCCTCGTAGTTCTTACCTGACCTGTACGTATCCTTGTAAATTCCTCTTCGGTTTATAACGGTTTCATCCACATCATAGTTTTCGTATTCCTTTTCGCCTTCCTCAGGAATGTAGTAACACCGCTCAAAGTTTTCTTGAAGCAACTTCTCCCAATTCTCCAAGGATACATCCTTGCCATCCTGGGTCTCAACGCTGGATGGAAAGTCGTACTTCTTCTCACGTCGAAGCTTATTCACCCATCTCAAACAACTCTTCAAGAGGCCAGTGATTTCAATAGCGGCACCATCGCGCGGCGTACCGGGAACACCCTCACTTTTAGCTTGCTCTGACTCGCCCATCTTGTCCATCCACGTACCACAATTATCTTGATTACCACCAAATATGATTCCATTGCTCCAATCCACCCAAATTTTTTGGTTGAACCCGTTGTCAGACATGTGCATGTCAATTGATGGACCCGCATTATGTTCTCTGAATTTTATTCCACCTGCATGGCGACTCAGCACTTCGTAAACTAATTCTCCAACGCTAGACTCGTGATCCGTAGGCTCATTAGTGTAACTATCATCTAACGGAAATCGTCGGCGTACTTTAGCATTGAGGAATTCGTAAGAATTGCGGTGCTCGCAATACTGTTGAATGCCCTCCACGAAGAACCACGCTGCATCTCGAGCATTGTATCGAGGATTACGTCCAGAATCAAGCAAATTGGGAATTAATCCGTACTTCAAGGTAGCTCCGAACCCAAGAATATGGTTCTCTGCTTCATCATAACGACCCAGCAAAATAAGTAATCCACCAATACTCAAGAACATATCTCTTCCCCAGCACCTCATAACACCCTCACTGAAATGAGGCAGTCCAGCTGCCATGGTAGGAACAATTCTGTCCGGAAATAACGAACAGTTGGGAAGCTTCGCGATATACTGTACCGAAGTAAGCGTGAGTAATTGATAGAATGTTGACGCGCTATCGGGGTCAACATGCAGAAGTTTTAAGGCCCGCTTGGCTGTAGCTTCATAGAGTTTTTGTACCGTGGCAACAAAATATCTAGGTCGCAAAAACGACGGAACTTTTTTGCATGCTTCTAAACGTGTTTTCAAGTATTCAATAACTTTTTCGAATTCACCATTACCCTTAGGAAGTCTTTCTATCAAGTATTCAAAAGCCCATAGTCCATTACGAATGTTAGCACAGATTGGGTGACCCAAATTTTGTTCTTTAACCACATTTTCTAGATGGGATTCCCATCCCTGAAGCCCTGCATATACCAAGGGACCCATATCGGGAACTGTGTATACCCCTCTTTTCCAATCAGTGGATGCCTTCTCCTCACCTTCTGCGTGGTACATAAGAACATTGATATCCAATAAAGATAGGTCTGCGACAGATTCCTCTGCATTTTCGCGTACAAGATGCTCGATTTTATCAGCATCGAAAATCCGACTTGTTTTCCATATAGCAATGCTTCCTTGAGGAAACTCAGTCGACGGTGGAAGATGTATGGTACTTCCATTCTCTTCCATCTCCGGTTCAATAGGCGATAACAACTTAAGCTCAACTGGGATTCGTGGAATTCCTTTCTCGCTTTCTACTACACTGTCACTCGCATCTTTATCTTCAACATCACTTTCCGTTACAGTAATGGACCAACCTTTAATGAACTCAGCTGTGGATGCTTCTAGCTTCACAGGTGGACATGTCTCATCACTATCAGGATGAAACTTCGTGCGTGCAGCCAAGAATATACCCTCTCCAGTCTCAGGATTGACTCGATGAACCGTAATGTATTGGCCCTTTAAGTCCGTGTAGCTTTCAAACATATTCTTATGTGCCATTTCTTGATGCAAAGTATTAAGGTAGCCCTTAGCCTCACTAATTCCACCACCAGTCTCGTATGGCCTTTCCTCTGTGACCACATTCAAGGCGTGGGCATAGCACTCATCAGAACCAAAAGTAGATCCAGAGGTGACCTGGCACATGGCTACCAGTCCAGCAGTAGATAAGGTATCTTCCACGGTTCGCTTGTCAGCCATCGATTCGTTATCGTGGGTAACTTCCATCAACCATGCGTGAGTATGCTTCCCCCTCAAAGGACCTTCGTCTATTAAAGAGCCAATTGGAAGCCCACCATTACTATGAATCACCGTAGATAAGTCCTTAGGATTACCAGGCATGATAGCCTCCCGCAATAATGAACTCAGGCCCAACTTCTCGACGTATAGCTTGTCCATTTCCTGAGATCCTGAAAAGAGTTCTGCAACAACATACAAATTGGGCCTTACTTTACGAGCCTCATCAATCAGATACTCACCCACATGTAATGGTGTAGAATGCGCATTATCGATCCGTACTCCTGCGAAATATTTCGCCATCAGACGGGCATATTTAGCCATCCGATCCCACAGATATGGTGAGTCCTCTTTGCGCTCACCATATCTGAGTTTTGTACAGTCACCCCATACAATCAGTTCACGCCTAATGTACGCCTTACTTTTCGGCCCTGCATGATCCACCAAAGGGTTACCACCCCATTCCCAGCCATTACACGCTAGCGGGGTTCCATAGTTGCGGTTAAAGTAAGTTTCAATGACAGGATCAGCCTTCTCACCAAGTTTGGGCCCATCTTCGTCTAGTCTTAGGTAGCGCTGTCGGTCCTTGATGGCTTTAATAGCAGTTCCAACGTCATCGTTATACTCCTGATAAAAGCGGCTATTTACTTGGTCAACAATCTGCTTTGCACTGAATTCAGACCCACTCGTATATTCCGCCAGAAGAGATGTGTCGACTCTACGGTGGAATCGCGGTCCAAGTTCATTCTCATATTTTACTGGCAGTAATTGAGCAAGCTCTTCAAGTTTGCTAGGTAAATCCGAGCTTGGAGTCCCCTGGAATGGGTGACTTTCCACCGTGGCTACCGCCTGGTCAACGTCTACAATATAGAACTCCCACAGTTTAGTTGTTTCGACACAACTCTTGACCACGTCATCCAGCTTATCTAGATCTTTATGATTGGAGATGATCAGGTCATGAACCCCCAATAGTGCAGTATCTAGCTCAATGGCAGCTTGAAGATGGGGTGCAGTTTCAGCAGAGTAGCCTGCATCAAGATGTTCACCGAGCCATTTAGAATCCGACGCAGTGTGGTTCAAAACCATGTCTGTCAATCCCAGAATATTTAAACGCTCTAACTCACTGACAAGGTAGTCCACGTCTTCCTCTCCATTCGGAAAAGAATGTTTGTCCCATGAGAGCTGATCGGTAATACTGAACGGGGAACCTGATTCACCATGCGGTTGCAAGGGAACAAAGTGGATCATATTGTAATTTTTAGCAGCAACGCTCTCAAGTACCTTCTTCCACTCTTTAGAACGAACTGATCCTTCAGGATCAACAAGTTTAGATAGGATTGTTTGTACACACAGTCCATTGGCATCAATATGTTGGTCCCCTAACTTGAAAGGAGGCTGAATGTAAAAATCGAAATCAACTGCATTTTCTCCCCGTCCAATTGAAACAGTAAAAGTGCCAGAATGTGTGATTTCGAATTCTACGATACAGTTTCCTGAGAGGGGGGCTGAAAGAGGAAATTCCTGGAAGGCCCTGCGCTCGAACTCTTTTCCCTTTTTGGGGTAGTTGCAGAATAAAGAATTAGCGTTGTTTAGCACCTCTGAAGTTCCAGGTAAGACAATCTTCAGTACATATGGCTTGTGTGGTGTTGGTAATTGTAGTACCTCCCCCGGCGCTAATTGAGGCTTTGCGTTCTCAGCAAGCTGGATTGTGTAAGACTGCATTAAGAAGGTTATTGAAATTTAACCTTTGGTTTTATGGATTCTTTTTCTTTTTTTGTTTAAATTATCTTTTCAGGCTTATATCTGCTTCAATGACTGTGCTAAGTGTTATTACTTCTGCGAAGTTATTCGGTGGGATTGCTGTGTGGGGTAACACATGAAGCGTAACCCTGGCCGTCGACTCCATCCGGCGTAACTTCCGCATTCCTTGCCCTTGAATGCGAGCAGCAACTGAATAAAGAACTCGCAGCAAAGGTATATATAGAAAATCTTACTATATGTGTGCAAACGGCAGAAACTAAGGGTGATGTTTTTTAATGTAGCTCACAAAGCTGCGTAGTGTGATCCAAGTTGACATTGAGAAAGACTGGTCCAGGTTTTCTAGTTTATATGTATATAATTGGAAATGATAAACTAGTCCACACATTAAATAAAGAGGTTTTATTAAGGTTCTCATTGGTAATTGATTCCAGTAGGCAAGATATGTGACACTCCGTTCAATGACAATAACGACATTTATGTTCGCTGGCCAAAAGAATGTGTATATGATGCTCAATTGCAATAATAATAATTATAATAATAATCATACCTCACATGATTCACGGACTATTGTAAACGCATGTTCACACAAAAATGGTTCATCAATAACATTTCATTAACTTACCAAGATTTTGTTTGTGAAGACTTCCAGAATCGTTAATTCGTCGCGCATCACTCACTATATAGAACATATACTTTTTTTTATTTATTAAATTTAAATAATTCCAGTATTCATTTGTGAATCGATCTATCGTAATGTTTAATATATTATTTGGTTACTAAAACAAAACTTCTGGACAAATTAGTTGCATACGCCCACTCATGCGCCCCCAAACCTTGTCCAACGGACAAGTGGGTGGAGGAGCACTGATACGTGTGTGTCTTGATTAGCCACCATACCTTAACCCTGGTTCACGCGCCTCCTTCAGGTTGGTGAGCTGAGCCGTGCAGCCTGTGTTCAACTAACTCAACCCATCTATTGAGAACACACAAAGGTCCATAGTAGTGAAATATTATATAATTAGGGAGTGAATTAAAATATTAATGGAAATTTCGTTTAATAGTTATTTTGATTCTCAAGAACCATTATCAGGCGCTATACGTTGGTTGGGGAAAGGGACAATGAGAAAGGGGTGTGCAGCGTGTCGTTAAGGGCACGGGTATACACAAATTCACCAGATACAGATGTCGGCTTCACAGGCAGTAAATGCGCCTTATGGGTCGCAGGCATCGTCTGCACGCTATTGCTTCGTGTCTGGAGAGGAGACAGTAAAAGAGCTCCAAACTGACGGGAAGCATGGCCTTACTGAGCAGGAAGCGCATTCGCGCTTTCGTCAGTTTGGCCCCAACTCCATGCAGGAGGAGGAAGAGGAGCCGTTGTGGCGCAAATTTGTGGACCAGTTTACTGGTGAACCTTTAATTTTGATGCTTATTGCTTCTGCAGTGGTTTCACTGTTTTTAGGCAACGCGGAAGATGCCGTGAGTATCACGCTGGCCATCTTCTTCGTGGTTGGTGTGGGCTTCGTACAGGAGTACCGCAGCGAACAGAGCTTGAAGGCACTCAATACTTTAGTGCCCCCGCAGGCGGAGCTCATTCGCACCTCTGGTAACCGCCACGTGTTGGCCGAACAGCTCGTTCCGGGTGATCTGGTCACCTTTAGCGTCGGTGATCGAATTCCTGCTGATGTGCGACTGCTAGAGGCGGTGCATTTGATGATAGACGAATCTGCGCTGACGGGTGAGACCGATCCAGTGGAAAAACATAGCGAGACCCTCGACAGGAATGCTGGGTCTGGCATTTCCACCCGGTTTAACGTTGCTTTCTTGGGCACACTGGTCACCGCAGGAAAAGGCACCGGTATTGTCGTTGGAACCGGTCACGACACTGAATTTGGTCAGATTTTTGTGATGATGAACAACTTGGAAAAACCGAAGACCCCTCTGCAGAACGCGATGGACCGATTGGGCCACCAGTTATCGATGGTGAGCTTCGCTGTTATTGGGTTCATTTGTCTCATCGGTATTTTCCAGGGCCGTTCATGGCTGGAAATGTTCCAGGTTGGTGTTTCGCTTGCGGTGGCGGCCATTCCTGAGGGATTACCCATCATCGTCACCGTAACTTTGGCTCTGGGTGTGCTACGCATGGCCAAGTCTAATGCCATTGTGCGCCGATTGCCCAGTGTGGAGACCCTGGGTAGTGTTAATGTTATCTGTACAGATAAAACTGGTACTTTAACCATGAACAAGTTACATGTGGCGGCGCTGTGGACGGCTGGCGCCAAGGATTGGTGCGATATCCGCATGAAAAACAAGGAGCAGGTGACCACGAACGCTAGCGAGGACAGCAACAGCAAGCTGGACGCGGTGCTGCAAACCGCTCTTTACTGCAACGATGCACGTCTCCAAAAGGATCAATACAGTGGTAACTCAGTTGATGTAGCATTGATGCAACTCGCTGTTCAGTTTGGACATCTTACTGATGACCGCGACAAGTACAATCGCGTCCACGATACACCTTTTAACTCGCGCCGTAAGTGGATGGCCGTGAGCATTAATGGACGCACCTATGTCAAAGGTGCGTACGAACGTGTGTTGCCGCTCTGTACCGATGGTAACGAGCTCTTGGAGTCTGTGGAGTATCACAGCAACGAGATGGCTAAACACGGCATGCGCGTTCTTGCTCTGGCCCATTCCGATGGCATCTCTGCTAGCGAAGATGACGTCAAGGACCTTACTTTTGCCGGATTGGTTGCTATGTACGACCCACCACGTATTACCGCTGCTGACTCCGTGCGCAGGCTGCGCGAGAGCGGCGTGAAGGTGGTGATGATCACTGGTGACAACGAAATCACCGCTGTTGCGGCTGCGCGCGAGGTGGGTATCCCAGTGCCCTCGGACTACCACCAGTACCTCATGCTGGGCTCCACTTTGGAGAAGTACAACGACGATGAACTCAGTGATGTGATCGAAAATGTGCTTGTATTTGCACGCACCTCGCCAGAAATGAAGGTGTCGATTGTGCGCTCGCTGCAGAAGCGGGGAAATATTGTGGCCATGACTGGTGATGGTGTTAACGATGCACCAGCCCTTAAACTGGCCGATATTGGTGTGGCAATGGGAAGTGGTACTGATGTTGCCAAGGAGGCTGGCGATATGATTTTGGTAAATGATGACTTCAGCACTATTTTGCAGGCCATCCGTGAGGGAAAGGCCATCTTTACCAACATCAAGAGCTTTTTGACCTTCCAGCTCAGCACAAGTGTGGCCGCGTTGTCACTCATTGTATGCAGCACTTTGTTCAAGCTGCCAAATCCCCTTAATGCCATGCAAGTTTTGTGGATCAACATTCTAATGGATGGTCCACCAGCCCAGTCTTTGGGTGTGGAGCAGGCCGACCCCGAAGAGATGCGCAAGCCCCCACGGGCTCGCAATGATGATGTGTTGTCTAAACGCATCATTGAGAGTGTCTTGTGGCGTGGTATGCTTATTTTGGCCGGTACTTTGTACGTATATGTGAGGGAGATCCACATCTCGGGTGAGTTATTGAGCAGTCGAAACACCACAATGAGTTTCACCACATTTGTGCTGTTTGATTTGTTCAACGCGTTGTCATCACGCTCTCACCGTCGTAGCATCTTCCAGGTGGGCGTGTTCTCTAACACGATGTTCAATGCTGCAGTGGGGCTTTCGCTGCTGGGCCAGCTAACCGTTATTTATCTGCCCCCGTTCCAATCGATCTTCCAGACCGAAGCACTCTCGCTGGGAGACCTTCTTTACATCATTACCATTGCGAGCTCGATTTTGTGGGTCGACGAGGGTATCAAGTACTGGAGGTTACGCAAGCACACGTTTGTAAAGTCCTTACCAATTAAGGCGCTTGTATAGGCGTATAGCGCACAATTAGTGAGGCGATGCACATAATATCTATATAAAATAAGCGGAGCCCTGTGAAATAATCACCATAGTGCAGATGTGTGCGCGTTAGTATTGACAAGCGCACATTGAGAATGCAGTGATAAAAAGTAAGACTACAAAAACAAAAAGAATAGCATGTATAAAAAATTATATTTAAAAGCATTACATTACTTAAAAAAAATACGGGGAACCAGCTGCTACTAGGATCTGCAATGATATGGAACAGCGCAGCTATCCAATTAGCTATTGAATATTATTATGTTGCTCAGGTGAACAGTCTCTATACTTGCAATTCTTTAAGATATGAAAATAATCCACTTTATATATTATTTTAATGTACGTATGCCTGGTTAATGGCTCCAAATAGCTAGTAAGTTTGCCAGGGCAGTGTAATCTAAATTGGCCCTAATGACCAACTAGAGTTACCACCCACCCACCGGCTACCTACGCCTACGCCTATACCTGCCCAAGCAGCAGCCCAAACATAACCCATCGCCCACCCACAAACACCGTATTCACCATGATGAACCAGCTGTCTAACGTCAGCCTTTACGACGTGAAGGCCTACGTTCGTAAAGCACAGAATGCGGTGCTAAACTTCTCAGACATGGAGGCCAAGGTTCGAGAGGCCACGAACAACGAGCCATGGGGCGTACCCACCTCTACCATGCAACAGATCGCTGATGCCACACACCAGTACCAACCTTTCCATGAAATTATGCCATTCGTGTTCCGTCGTTTCACTGAAAAGAGTTCAAACGAGTGGCGTCAAATTTTAAAGGCGCTTACGCTTTTGGACTACTTAGTACGCAATGGCAGCGAAAAGGTGGTGGAGTATTCCCGCCATCACATTACCGCGGTGGATATGCTGCGCCATTTCGGTTACATTGACAGCAAAGGTGTAGACCGGGGCCAGAGTATCCGTAAGATTTCTGGTGAGCTCGTTGATCTGCTCAAGGACACTGACAGACTTCGCTCGGAGCGCAAGAAGGCCAAACAGCTCCTGGCCAAGACAGGCGCTGGTACCGCTGCGGTCAGCAGCAGCTTCCAATCGCTCAATAGATTCGGTGGTGGTGATAACCGGTATGCTGGTGTCAGTTTCAATTCGCCTACCGGTGACCTTGGTGGGTTTGGTGGCTCAGGCCATAAATACGGAGGTATCAGCAGCGAGCAGTACCGCGCCATGCGCTCTAGTGGAAACACAGGCGCTGGTTCTAGCGCCAGTGCTGCTGCTCCTTCCAACAGTGCTGATTTCGAGGAGTATGAGGTGGAAACCACTACTCCCAGCACAGCTGCCGGCGGCTCTGCTGCTGATGAAGATGATGATTTTGCAGACTTCCAGAGCGCTCCTTCCTCTGGTTCACAGCCAGCACCTTCTTCAAGTGCCAACATTCTCGATTTGTTTGACGCTCCTCCTTCCTCAACCCCTGCTACATCTACCACTAGCCCCACGACCAACAACCCCAATATGTTCAGCGCTGATCTTTTCTCGTCTACTCCAAGTGCCCCATCAACAACAGCAACAGCATCGGCACCTGCACCGGCGTTTTCTTCAGCCCCTGCACCTGCGCCTGCGCCCAAGACCGACCTGTTCGACTCGCTGTGGGAGACTTCAAAGACCAACACCAAGCCTACCCCGGCAGCACCCGCAGCAGCAACCCCTGCACCCGCTGCGCAGAGTAAGCCTGCGCCGAGTCAGTCCACCAACGAAGTGGAGGATCTTCTCAGTTTCTAATTTATATTGTACGACTACACAATCAAATATGCAATTATAAAGAATTATATACAAATTCTAAGTAAATGTCACGAACATTTTGTACAGTCACTAGTTATTATGAATTGTCAATTTTAATGTATATTTGACTGTCTATTTGATCGTCTATTTGAATGTATCGATGCATTCGGACACACTATGTTAACTATCGTAACACAAACACATATATAAATATACACAAGGATAGTACATCTATTTGGGACAGCATTACAAGTGATTCAAATTTGAGTTTCATGATGGCTAATAAATATGGAATTGTTTTGCTGTGTTTCTAACTAGGCGACTCAGCCTCAGCGCTGCCCTCCCTCGAGGCAGGAATCCTCACCGCCTCCGAGCCCTCAACTAAGCGTGAGGATCTTCTAACTGGACTGGTACCAGCATTGGCCAACAAAGCACCTCTGTGGGGAATCTTATCTGGCTGGGGATGCTCACTACCGATTTCTTGGCCAGGTTCAGGCTTCTTTCCCGCCTTGGAAAGAGCGTAATCGCCAGAATCAAAAAAACGACGCTGTTTCAACTGCTGCTTGAGCAACTCTGCCCGAGTGGGGATCTTCGGTATATCGCTTCTTGTCTCTTTTTCACTCATTCTATCTGATTGAACGCTGCGATACGATGTGCTGCGCTGCACGATATTATATTGGGCTGACTATTATGGCTCACCGTATGGCTGCTGGCAGTAACACGATGCTGTTATTCTGACGCTGCCAACGTTCTTCCTGAGAGTTTAGCTGGGTTTAACGGTATAGTGTGACTTTTGAGATGTGTGCTGGAGAACCAGATAGCGTACGGGTTCGTTACGGCCCTCAATGCTACCACTATCACGTGCCGTGTGATCTGAGCAACACCATATTGCGACTGAGGTAGGGAGTTAGCGAGAAGCTTAGCTGTCAGGTGAGAATGGGGCCAGGGTTACGCGAGCTGGACATTGCCGCGTCATGAATACGTGTTGCGGTTAGAAGCTTATCTATTACTAACTTAGGTCATGTGTGTATTGTACATAAAGGCTCAAAAAAATAGAATGTTTTTCTAAGCCAAGAAAAAAACAAATTAAAATTAATAACTCTGGTAGACATAGAACTCATACTGATAATAATTTGCGATAATACTTTACGTCCGAGTTTATAACGGATAACACGAGCACCCTGACATATTTCAAATATTTGTGAGTTCAATATTGCACCTTTTTACAGCTCTGACAAAAATAACAGTCATACTTATTATAACAATGTGTTGTGGATCAGGTGAAAACTACGGTGTGGATTAGCAAGCAAATAGACCCTCGCTTCGACGGTCTAGACGGCCATTCTCCGCATTTTTTGTCCGGTCCGTACCCTAATAGGGTAAGGTGAACTCAGTGAACTCCGATGACACTTCCTCCACCGAGGAGGGATTTTTCGCGATAATTTTTTTATAACCTTCTAGTAGTGTTCTCTTTCATTATACGCTTTTAAAAATTTTTCCAAATGAAGCGGCAAGTCTGAAGTTGCGGTATCCCTAGATATATATACTTATTGTGGAGTAGTTCATTTTGATCTTGGCATCGTACTGTTCGAATTTAAGCTCAGTGTATTGGCTAATAGCACTTGCTTGGGTTTGTTGTTTATGTGGGGGTTGTCCCATAAGCGGAATAACCCCTTGCATAAATAGAATTTAATGTAGCAAAAGAAATAAGTGAACACATTGAGAGGGGTGCATATACGATTAAAAAAAAAAGTAAAAAAAGAATAAGAAATTTATGGGCGCTAAAAACAATATATAATATTCCGTAGCAGTACTCTGTATCATCAATCGTCAATAATAAATCCTTAGAGAATGTAGAACTATACAAAAATAGCTCTGATTCCGCAACCTAGTGGGTTGGCTATTTGCATAAGGAAAAACAATTATAATACGCAAGTATCTCGGATTACGCCACCTTTTTTTTTTAGGGTTCCCCAGCGTTAACTTCATTTTACCGTGCAATCATCTCAAATTTGGGAGTACCCTACATATTTAACCCTCTAAAAGAGGCTACGTCTCCGGACGGCCCGAAATCCGGACCTTGATTATATCAGCAAAATGTCCCCTACCCTATTGCAATGGCGGAAGATTTGCCGGTTATATGCATGGAGCATTCAAATCGAAAGTCACCCTTGTGACTGGTGGTGTGGGATGTGCATGCATATAACCTAGCCACTAGAAAATCTAGACATTCCAATAGAAATAGCTCTAATATAAGTTGGATTTTATTCTGATCGCTTGTTATAATAAGAGTTTTCTAAGAGAATTCTGTTCAACAATCGTTAGTATAAAGTCCCTTATATTGCTGAGCCCAAAAGCATTTAAGGAATACTATACTAACCGTACCAAACTCCCAATAGCATGGTTGAAGCCAACAAAACAGATAAAGTCAGTAAAAGAGTTAATTTAGCATGTCATTACTGTCGCCGCAGAAAGAAGAAATGCGATGGAAACCGGCCAACCTGTAGCAATTGTGCAGCAGTTGGAGAGCAATGTGTGTACCAATTGAAGAGCACACAGTCGAAGACCAACGTGCGCTTCGACAAACTCAAATCACAGATGGATCGCATGGAACACATGATTGCACGCATTGCAGAATCACAGAATCCAGAGTATCGTGTGATGCCGAGTGATAGCGACTCTTCCCTCTACAGCGTGGGCAGCACAGGTGGCGAAGAGGGCACAATAGACTTGGCCGAACAAAACGAGAGCCTCAAAGGTTCTATCGAAGATGAACAAGCGGGAGAACTTCCAGACTTCAATGATAGACTTGAGCAGTTGATGCTTAACCAGACAGCTGGAAATTTGGACAGCCTCATGTATACGTCTGGAATTTTCCTATCTATTCTAAGTCCTAACGAAGTTGAAAGTCTCTCTCGCAAAATGCATAACCCCAATACAATAATTTGGCTTTCTAAAACATCTAACTTAATTTGGAGGCTCCAGCAGCGGTCAATGATGATGCTGGTGGAGGTGAGTGATCAAGAAATTGACCCAGAGTTTGCCCAGTTTTGCATGGGACTGCATCGACAGGTATTATCTGATTTGAATACGAGATTTGGTTCGGATTTCCGCAACAAATTTATCCCTGCATCTCTTATATCCAATGATGATATTTCACCTGAGCAATTCCCCAACTGGCCTGTTCACCTTCGCCGTGGTATTATTGCCGCTCTGGTGCTCGAAGGTGCTGTCATCTTGAAGATGTCAGCCCCAAACAAGCGCACCCGCTGGTCGGATGAGTATATTTCAAAGCAACAGAGAATTGCTTTTCAGCATTGTATTAACCTTTTGAACATCGTTAAGTTTTCTAGACCCAGTTATATGCTGGCAAAAACATGCTCATTTATCATTTGTCACGTTTCGAAGTTTTTCTGTGTCCCAGCAATCCTTGCCTTTTTGGATTCGTTGCTTGATTTGGCCCGGTCCTTGGCCTTGAATAGTGAGGCAGTTAACTCCAAGCTTCCCGAGGCCAAGGCTAAGGAGCGCCTGTACTTGTGGGATATGATTATTCGTGGTTACAACCAGCAGATGATCTGTAGACTGTCGACTCCTAAGATAGGAGACATCCCTTTTATCAAGTCATGGGGCAGCGAATTTGAGAGTGGCAACGATGGCATGAAAAATATTTATTTGCGGTGTCGTAAGAAGCTATTTGGCCTTTATAAAAACAGATCTGTTCCTCGGAGCGATATCTACAAAGAGATTGTGCGTAGCGGTGCGGAGCTTGATGAATGGTGGAAAAACTGGTGTGAAAAGAAGAAGTCCATTCACACTTCCACCGACAAAAACAATGCTAACACCACTAGTAAAGGTAAAAAGCGCCGCAGTACTGCAAACTCTTCGGAACGTCTGCAAAGTGGTAGCACTAACACTGATGGGCCTGCATTTGTGGTTGGTCTTGCCACCAACGAGTATATTGACATTGCGATTAAATCGTTCCATATTCAACTTTACAGAGAGTATCTGTTGACAAAGCTGATCATTTACAGCATCCCCGCGTTTTACCCGCAGTATCTTCCAGAGCCAGTCCCCAATGCACTTGGGATCGTTCAACAAACTGCTCATGATCTTTTGTTGCTCGCGGTAGATGAGACCAAAAGCGTCGGAGTTTGTTACGATGCAATGACTCTCTGCACCACTGCGGCAATCGGGGCTCTTTTATTCAAACAACTAAAGCATCCCGAAAACCCAACTAACAAGGAAGACATTGAATTCCTCAAGAGTAACGTTCCTCTGCTTAATGCGGAGTCTTGGCCTTCAGTGGTTGATGGGCAAAGCGCTATGATGGAATTGTGGACCGCACTTTTGCATATAATGGTGAAAGTTTATGAATTCAAGGACTCACCACCATCTGATAATAGCGGATCAACTATTACTCCGGGCAGTTTAGGTAGTGATTCTACCGATAGTAATAGCTCACAGTCGCTTCTTCATCAAACCACCGGTGGCTCTGCTTCCTCCCTGCAGTTCGCTAACTTTATTCACAACCAGCAGCAGCAACAGCAGCGATCCCAAAACATTATGCATTCCGGAATCGGCCAAATCCAGAATGTTCCATCTGCGAGCTATTATGGACACGGGTCTCCTGCCCCGGATAGCATGATGAGGCAAGGGAGAGGATATACAAATCATCCTCAGTTTATAAAGAGTGAAGCAGAGATGGCAGGACCTGGTGGTCTTCCCTCACCGAATAGCAGCGGCTCTACACCTAGTGTTGCATCCAAAGGATCTTACATGAGTGTGCAATCAGTGCCATCTCCACCAGTGCCCATGCCGATGACACATGCTCATACATTCCCACCTGGCAACCGCATTACCTCTGATACAATTGATACCAGGGCAATGTTACCGCAGCATATTAATCGGCGCCTCTCTCATGGTACTCCTCTGAATACGCCCATTAACATGGGATTCCAAAACGTTGGAGCAGGTCGAGACGACTATACCAATGATCACCAACAGGGCACGTATGGGGCCCAATTTCCATCACGTTCATCTACTTCGTCATATGGCTCATACATGCCCACAGTCGAAGAACAGTCTGGAAATGAGATTCACCCTGGCCAAGAAATCTACGATTTCGAGTCCATGGTAGATAATAACCCCGATCTTATTCTTCGAGACGTGGAGCAGCCTGAAAATTGTAGCATAGCATGAATATTATCTTTTTTTACCACAACTCTAACTAATACATAGAATAGAATAGATTAAAAATAGAATAAATACATATCATATTAGACTTTCCATATTATCATTGATGTTTGTCCGAACTTTAATTAAATGGCAGAGAGGTTTAATTAGTTGTCTCTGATTTAACACCAACCGTTTCAGGTTTTTGAGAAGGAATATGTGGTGATTCAGGGAGCGTTAAACCATTCTGAGTGTTCGCAGTATTAGAGGTCTCAGGTTCATCTTTCACATGAGATTGCTCCACAGGAGCTCCATCCTTATCATTATTTTCCTTGACATTGGCTTCTTTAGGGACTTGGTCTTGGGAATTATCACCATTTGAGTTCGTTTTCATGGAATCATCAGGGCGGAGCCGTTTAGCAGCACGTTTAAGAGACAAGGCCTTTGACATGCAGAGCTCTCCGTAGTCAGCATAGGCGCTTTTGAGCCCTGATGCAAGGACTCCAGGTTTTACACCATGACTTTTACCATCGATTTTAGCTTGGGCGATGTCATCATCCGAGTCATACAAGGGATCAGTGTCTTCGATATACCGCCACAGGTCCTTCATGGGGTTGGCTCGTTTAACACGTCTCTCCTTGCGATATTCACGTTTTTCGCGAACGAGTGCGTTAAGCTCAT
Source organism: Starmerella apicola (assembly GCA_030572115.1). Classification (NCBI taxonomy): domain Eukaryota; kingdom Fungi; phylum Ascomycota; class Dipodascomycetes; order Dipodascales; family Trichomonascaceae; genus Starmerella; species Starmerella apicola. Next base: position 623,915 of record JAJLZH010000004.1, on the reverse strand, counting down.
CATTTATTCTCCTATCCTTAGCACTGCGCATTCGTGTTTTCGGCACAATAAGAGGTACTGCTGTGACTTGTGTCTCTTTGGAATCACCATTTGCTCCCTCTTCAGAAACATTGACGCTTCCGTTGGCACTGTCAGACAGCTTGACATTGGCATTAGCGTCGGTACTGGAATTGCCATCGGTGCTAGCATTGGAACTGCCATTGGGATTCGCACTTGCGTTGGTACCGTCACTGGCACTCGCATTCGAATTAGAAGTAGGATCCATGGCATTACCAGTAACAGCATTAGTATGTCCATTTGCACTGCCTTCACTATTACTCTCATTATAATTATTGAGAATTGCGAGGCGCATAAGACTCATTTGGTTACCGAAGACAAGCTCCGCTGGGGGGTCAACATTTTCTGTGCGGAAGCTGTGAGGATCAATTGGCTCTGGAGCAGGGAAAGTTGCACCAAAGGGATTCAATGGAGTAGGTTTGATCTCCGGAGATTCCATATAGGTCCATACTAGCCACAGAAATGCCCGTGCACGAGACTGAGAAGTCTTAGTCGTATCAACAATAAGATCAAAGAAGGTGACATCACGAAGGTCTGGGAACATCTCCCGCTTTACCTCGTAAGCCCAGGTTGACATTAAAAATACCAAACTGATGGGGTTTGCGCGTGGAATGTGCGACGTATTGTGAAGTGCATCCATAGTAGCAGCTTCGTCAATACCTTCACAAGCACCCTTCAAAATAGACTTGAGTCGAGGAGCATCCTGCAACTGTTTGTAGTCCTGGGTATCATCTGTCTGTAGTGATGGTATGGGATGATACGTTCGCAACTGAGTTTTCATCTCAGGGAAGAAGTTCAGCGTCGTATTCATACGCCCGCTGTTGACCAGCAAACATACCATTGCAATTTTTATGCCGGCCTGGCGATCTCCTAAAAGTTTTTCTGCCAAAATCTTGGAACATTTGGTGGACCGCGCCATCGCATCAAGATAGATATCGGCAAAGGTGCATTTTTGTGTTTGATCGTGTGGATTGGTGAAAGCTTTGGTGGGATCTGTGAAAACCGCATGAAGAAAATCATACTGAATATCTTCGCGCCATAATGCTTCACCATCGCGTTTCTTGAGGTGATGCATTTTTGGCCCACAAAAGGATAGCTGGTATTGTCGTTTCGGGGGACGTTTGGAGTTAGGCGACTCGGCCGCCGACCCGCCGGATCTACCATATGTCATTCTTTTAAGCGCACCTTCATCACTATTAGCATCTAAGCTGTTAGGTGAGTTTGGTGAAGCAGTTTCGGGATGCACCACTTGGGGGCTGATATTGATACTCGAGGCCATGCTGCTGTAAGCGATTAGCCTTCAACTCTGCGAGATATTAAACCGCGTTTTGAATTTGTATATTAATTTTCTGCTTATTCCTCCCGTGAATATGGTAAGGATTCTTGCAGCTTCTTTTTTGTGTTGAGGCTCAATAGCAGTGTGTCAGATGTTCAGGACTGGTATACCTTTTGAGGGACCACCTAACTTTTTTGGATTTTAAATTTCGCTGCTTTGCAACCACAAGATGCTGGGTGCTATTGGGGATTTTTTTGTGCAGTAGCGTTGCAAGTTAATCTGCAGTGGTTTGTATTATTTGAAATTATGTGTTCTAGATTTTTTACGATACAGGGGGGTCGCCCCAAGGAGGCGAGGTGCGGGGGCGTGGGGACACCTCATATGCTGTAGGGGGGGTTCAGTACCGGGTTTGTATGATAGGCAGATATTTGCCCTACCGGCTCAAACTCGTGAACTGTGTGTGTGTGTGTGTGTGTGTGTCTGTGAAGCATGGTGGGAAAGGTTATAATAGTATCATGTAGCATTGGAAACTCCGTAACACTGGGTCGAGAGCCATCACACTGTTGACTTTGATGTCGCTGTTCATATCACACCAAACATGATCTTGTGCGAAGAGGTTTTGATTTAGAGTTTTATTTGATTAAGCAAATCAGAGAAGGCAACATAAATAATATATTCTTTACATAATGTTAAATGGTTTAAAATCCTTTGTGTCCTTTGGGTCCTGTTGTCCATCAAGCAGTACCCCAGCCCATATTGTAAACAAACCATTCTACGCGCACTCTCCACCAACACTTACACTACGCATCAATTACATCACTGTTCGCATTGCATAATTTTGCTCAGTGAATTAAGTTGATAATGAATGTCTCTTCTTCTCCTATTCGCAGGAGTCAGGAGAACATAACAACAGAAAAAGAATATGATGGTTCATCATCACCTGAGGCACTACCAACCCGGGCTTCGCACTCCCCATTAAAACGCAGATTCAGTGAGGTTCCCGAAAATGTGTCTCCTGATGTATACCAGGCTCAGTCAATGAAACGCAGAGAAATGAGTGACCGCATATCCCCGCTCCTCTCATATCCGGACAGTGCTACCAGCACGCAAACACACTCTAGCTCTCGCCCATCTTCGGCATCAATTCATAAAACTTATCGCACACAGCAGCAAAATAACCAAAAGGTTGCAACCAGAGTGCCACCAATGCGACAGCCAATTAGAGTGGTTTCAAAACCGTCCGTGCTAGATTGCCAGAAGGAGTCGTTGCAACGTGAGCTCACTAGAACTCAAAAATTGGTGGGACAACACGAGAAAACAATTCAAGAATTAGAAATCAAACTTCGCCGTAAAGCTGAACAGATTAGATACGGTAATCCAGATCAAGAGAGAGAAAATGCTGAACTGAAAGACATGTGCAGCTCACTTTCACGGGATTATGATGCACTTCACGAGAAGTATAGCGAGCTTAAAGGTAGACAATCAAACAAGGATGCAGATGTTAAGATCCTTTCTGATGAGCTGAATGATCATCATGCTAAACTTGAAGAAGCATTACATTTGCTCGCAACGATGAAGACAATCCACAGCGACTTGAAGAATGAGGTTAATGAGCTGCAAGAGAAAAATGTTAAACTTCAGGGAGACCTTGTGGATCAAACAGAGCGTGTGTCTGCATTATCAGCTGAGAGGGATACCCTGAGCCTTCAAAACACACAAAATGCTCAGAGCGCAATGAGCTCCCAAGATAAACTAGTCGATGTCACAGAAAAATATACCTTGCTCTCATCTAATCATCATCATCTGAGTGCTGAGTTTGACAAGTTGAAGTCTGAGAAAGCTGCAATTGAATCAGAATTAATTAGCTTTAAGACTGATGCCGAAGTCAAGGAACGCGAATTGTTTGACAGTGCAACTGCAAGATCTAAAGAATACGAAAATAGAACTCGTTTACTTCAAGCAGAACTCCATTCTTTGAAAACCTCAACCAGTGACGAAATACAGCAGATGCAACTAGAAAATGACGCATTGAACAGTAAGTTTGCAGAAGCGGTTTCACTCCTTGAATCCACAAATATGCAGCACAAGAATCTTGCCGCAGATTATGATAAGCTTCAAAGAGTATACGACGAACTAACAAGCACCAACCAGGATCTAGTTGCCAGCACAGATAAGAAAATCAGTGATCTCGAATCCGATAATGATCATATGCGGCGCATGATTGCTTCGAATGATGGCAGTTCCACAGCAATGAAGAAGAGATTAGATGAGCTAGAAAGGAAAAATCGCGCATTGCGTCAGGAATATATCAACAGTGATCTTAAATGCTCCCGTGCTGAGCGCGAAGTTTTATTCTTGAAGTCCCAGGCAGATGGTGCACGTCACGAAAACGAGGAAAATAACATGATTATGATCAACCGTCTCAATGAGCTCGAAACTAATTACAAGGCACGGGTCAATAACCTTGAGCAGTCTCTCATCAGCTATAAGGATGACTTCTTATATGTGAAGGACCAGCTGTCTCAGAGTAACTTTCAACTCGCGGCGGAGAAAGCACAAGTAGAGCACCTTAAAAAGGTAATTACTGAGTCGAACTTCCACGATGCGGGTGTAAGTCTTGAGCATAATCGTATCATAAATTCCCTCCAGGCGCAACTTTCATCCCAACTTAATGAACTTACAGAGCATCGTGAATTGGTTCGATACCTTCAGAATGCTATACAGGATCTCAAGGGTAATATTCGTATCATAGCTCGAGTACGACCCAGTAATAAAAACAAGACAGACTTATCGAATCTCAAACTAGAGACAAGTAAAGTAATTCTAACAGAATGTGAGATGGGTGCAACCGGTATTGAACGCCAAAAGCTCACCTCTGTGGGATTCGATCGGGTGTTTGGACCAGAGTCTACAAACGTCACTGTAGCAGAAGAATGTGATTACCTTGTTCAGAGTGCCATTGATGGCCGAATTGTCAGCATTATGGCATATGGTCAAACTGGTTCTGGAAAATCGTGGACCATGAATGGTGATAACGGTGTGACTAGTCATGCACTTCACAAAATCATGCAATATGCTGCAAAGAATAGCAATGACTATGCCTTCAAAATCAGTGTTGAAGCAGTGGAGATATATAATGAACAGCTTCGCGACCTCTTGAAGACACCTTCTTCTATCGAGCAGAGCCGCAATGTTGCTTCCACTACCGCTGTATTCGGCAATGATTTATCCATCCAGCTCAGCTCTGTTACCGGTGTGCCTTATTTGGCTGGTGCGACTCGTAATGTTGTGAATACTGAAAGCGAGGCCTCCTTGGCATTTTCGCGCGCCTTGAGACAGCGTAGTACAGCTGCAACAGCGGCAAATGAGAGGAGTTCGCGCTCGCATTTTGTATTCAGTGTTCATATTGAGCGTACCGCCAAGACACCCACAGGTAGTAAAACAGCCCGGAGTACGCATGGTGTACTCCATCTTGTCGATCTTGCAGGGTCCGAGCGCCTTAACAACTCTATGGTTACTGGTATTCATGCGAAAGAGACAAAGGCAATAAATACGAGTCTCAGCACCCTTGGTCAGGTTATCAATGCCCTTCGTAACAAGGGCACTACTCTCCACGTCCCTTTTCGCAATTCAAAACTCACATTCTTGTTGCAAGGCTCATTTATCGGGGACGCCAAGACAATGCTATTGACAAATCTGGCACCCGAAGCTGCCTCCCAAGAGGAGACGAAGAGCACTCTGAGATTCGCAGATAACGCCTCACGCGCTACCTTGAAGTAGCCCCAAAATTATTTATTAATCCCTATTTATTATTTATTATTTATTAATTAACGAATTTAGATTCATTTGATTCTCAATTTAATCATTTTGTACGATACAATTTGCTAATGTATATGCGTTAAAAGCGATGCAATTACACTCATAAACCCATGATCAAACCAATACTACACATATATAATAAACACAGAGAAGAAGGAAAAAAAAAGATTTTTATACATATAATTCGACTAACTATTTAATGATTAGTTGATTTACAACTCACCAGACTCGGTGATCTCAATCTTCTTAGAAGTGCGACCAGAGTTGGAGCCGAAAGACTCGATCTTCTTAACGACGTCCATACCGTCAGTGACCTCACCGAAAACAACGTGGCGGCCGTCCAACCAGGGAGTGTCAACAGTGGTGATGAAGAACTGAGAGCCGTTGGTGTTGGGACCAGCGTTGGCCATGGAGAGGAGACCAGGGCGGGTGTGCTTCTTGGTGAAGTTCTCATCAGGGAACTTAGCACCGTAGATAGACTTACCACCGGTACCGTTGAAGTTGGTGAAGTCACCACCCTGGAGCATGAACTGGGGGATGACACGGTGGAAAATAGAGTCCTTGTAGCCGTAGCCCTTCTCACCAGTAGCAAGAGCACGGAAGTTCTCGGCGGTCTTGGGGACGACGTCGTCGTAGAGCTTGAAAGTGATGCGACCAAGGGGCTGGCCGTCAGCAGCGGTGTCGAAGAAAACCTTGTTACCCATTTTAATACTTGAAGAACTGAATTTGCGAATTCCAAACTTGAACATCAAAATCTATGAAGCGGATATATTGAGGTTTATATACTTGCTGCTTTTCAATAGCTGGGTACACCAGGGCAAGGCACGTTGGGGCTCCTCGCGGGACAGTAACGCATGGGAGAGGGCAAGGTGAGTGCTGCCCCACAGCCCAACCAGAAGTTTCCAGAGCTTTAGCTATTGCCTCAACTTTCCGTGCGAAAAAAGGGTAACTATCAGATATTCCATTCAAAAGTCAGATTTTGAAAGAACTCTCTTATTACTTATTATACACTTAATTCATAATCATCTTGTCTAATAAATACAAAAAAGAACCAATATCATCTTCGGCGGCCTTATTAGTAGTGCCAACGCATAGGCTCACGTGCCTGAACTGGCTGGATAGGTTATGGGCGTGCGTCGTAGCATTAGGGTGTCTCTTCCCATGGCTTGATTCACGTGTACAACGGCGCCAGCTGCAAGTGCGCAATACTGCATTTCATTACGAAAATGTCGAGTGAGATGCGATATTTAAGAAAATAATGGAATTGTTGGTTTATTCCTTTATATCTTTTACTTATATTATATTAGAGCTGGTCTGAGTGACTGAATTGTCGTATATACACTTTTTCCCGCTTCGACCGCACCCCTAACATGGTATTGATCTATTTTTAAAAGGAGAAACATATGCATATGCACAAAATCCATTAAGAAGTACATTTGAATGTTGGTCGAAATAAATATTAGCACTAGGTTGATATATATATTTGTATATATATCGTAATATGTACATAGGCATAGCTTTGACAAAATCCCGAAAGTTTCAATTATTCTTAATTTATTATTAGTTCGGCTTTCAACTGATATACTCTTCAGCAGCTTTGTTAAGCCTATTCATAATTGCCAATCCCTCATCAGCAGTATCTACCGCCTCAACAAATATGGAATCTACGCCAGAAAGATCCGCTTCGCGGAATTTGCTGAAAAGGTTATGCGATATTTCCCGCTTAGTTTTGCCAAGTGGGAGATGAATCAGTTCTGTGGTTTTATTAGGCCATTTTTGACGGAAATCTTCAAAGTTCATTTTGAGAGAAGTTAACACGGCAATCTTGGACGATTCGCCATATTTATTAGCAAGTTGAGGAATATTCACATCAGAGCTGATCAACACTACGTGAGCACGGGGTGAATAGTGCTTGTACTTCATTCCTGGTGCTTTAACCGTAGTTCCTTCGGGAATTTTGGTGGTGACTTCGGAGATAGTGTCTTTCCAACTATTCCCACCATATTTCTTGATATCCTCAACACTAATCCCACCTGGTCTCAATACTCGCGGTGGGGACACAAGGCCATCAACTACGGTGGACTCTACACCTACATCTGCCGAGCCACCGTCTACTATGAGTTTAATACGGCCGTCCATATCCTCAAGAACATGCCTCGCTTCTGTACAGCTTGGGCGGGTTGAAGCGTTAGCGCTAGGTGCTGCTAGCGGCAGGCCACTTTGCTCAATTATCGCCCTAGCAACAGGATGAGCAGGCATTCTGCAGCCAAAAGTGGACTGACCCTTGGTACAAAGAGGAGATATGGGCGAGTTACCATCTAATGGGAGTAAAATAGTGAGTGGCCCTGGCCAAAACTTATCAATTAATGGCTGATAGATATCCGGGATGCTAGTATGCAGTACGTCATTAATTTGCTGTCTTGATGAAACGTGTATAATAAGTGGATTGTCACTGGGGCGATTTTTGGCCTCATAGATTTTGGAAACAGCTTCAGTGCTAAGACAATTGGCACCAAGGCCATAGACGGTTTCAGTAGGGAAAGCAACCACATCATTACCCTTCAAGGTGGCACTAGCTATGTCTAGGCATTCAATTGTGTGCTTATCTGCAACATTCAAATGCGTGCCGTCAAAGGAGATCCTTGAAGGATCTACCTTCAGGACGGTAGTCATATACTTAATTGATCGTCTTAACGTTGTGAAAATATTGATAACGAGAGCAGATCCGGGCGATTCTTTTCGATAAACCTGAAACTACCACAGAATTAGAGACTCAACTTGTGCTCGATGTTTTAACGATACACTGACGTATCTCTTTTATTGTATTACAGGTCTGGAATTTTTTTTATTTTTTGTGGTGAATGAGGTAAGGGAGTTGGAGAGCGCCCTTGGTCTGGGCGCTGAAATACCTCGTAAATATTATGCCGGCATAAAAAATAAGAGCTTATTTGATTTAAATGAATGTAAAAGGTAAATATTTTGGTCATCAATTGAAGGTTTATGTACAAAATTTAGCTTCGCTTTCTCGGAGGGACTCTTCGTGGGGTGCGAGGCTGATCGAGCAATTCGTTCACATTTGATTGCAAAAATTCAGGAAGGCCCAGCTTCTGCAGCTTGGGGAGAATGCTATCATCTAAATTGAATGCTTTCTTAATACGCTCCTGAGAATCTCCTTCTTTGAAGCTGGATAGAATAGCTGTGATGGTCTGAGGAGGTACAATTTTATTAGCACCACCTCTCTCTAGAAGCTCAGTACTTTCATCCTCAATTTTCTGGCGTGCCTCGAGTGTAACTGTGAAATTATCTTCCGAGGGGGGTTTATATTTCATTTCCTCATGTCTTAAGTTCACTTGCCCCAACTGTTTCAATCTATCTGCTACCTTGGCATCTTTTTCACTGGGATCCTCAACCGCAGTATTGGGATTCGCAACAGAAACTCGAGTATGGCCAGCTAAAGAATTTCCATTTTGCACTTTACTGCTGCTTTGCGCTAGAATTCGTCCGTTTTGACTTATCTTGGACGCTCTATTACCCATAGTGTTAGTCTAACTGTACTGACCCTTACCTACAAGACTCGTCACTCTCGACAATAGTAGCATCAAACCTAGAGAGAGTACTGCTATTATTATTACTACTGTTACAAATATTATTACTATTACAATTCTTTTAGTCTCAATTGATATCTCATGTATTAAAAGGAGTCATGACTCGAAATTAGAACCTGAAGTATCAACTACGTTTTGGTAGCATGTAGTCTGCACCATGATGAGAGAACGCAATGATGCACATAAGGGTGGAACTCCAAGCAACATGCGAGCCATTGCATGCATACAGCACGGTAAACAAGCAATCAAGAATAATTATTTAAACACCTCAGTATTTGCAGCCCATATAATTTGATCAACGAGATAAATTTATAAAACTCCCAATTGCTTAAATGACGAGGAGTGAACAGCGATTTATGAGACTAATAGAGCTTAACAAGGACATACATAACAGCTCAAAGCAAATTGCGAAAATACAGAGAAATTTGACGATTCTGCGAGAATATATAAGAGTGTTCTCTAAGTTGACATATGACAAACTCGCTCTTGATGCTGTACATCAACAGGATTTTGAAGCCGATATTGATTCACAGGCTCTGAGAGTCATATTGGGTAGAATCAAAGTCGCAATGAAATACTTCACGGAAGATTCAGCTCCAGTATCCAATCTATCAGCATTGAAATCACATGAATTAGATAAACAGAGACACGTTAATTTAGAATCTCGCTACTCCTTTTATATTTCAAGGAGAAATGCGGAAAGAAGACTTTGTAAGCTCACTGACAAATTGGTGGAGCTTCAGCGAAGAACTGATGGTTTAGTTAGTGTGATTCGTCGATTGGAAGAAGACAACAAAGCTTTGAAATCTGACATCCGAGCTTTACGGCAATCTTCCACTATCAATTATGATGCTAATTTTGGCCAACACACGTGGTCTAGACTTGCAGGTGTAGACCTGTTGAATGCTGCTGAAAAGCGACAATCAACATGCAGTCAAAGACGTCTATCATCCCTAAGTTCACGCAAAATGTCATTCACAACGAATAACGTAGCACCCCCCTCAGTCTCTCAACCCATGATTGCCAACACACATACATTGGGGTTTCACAATTCTACCCAGGGAAAGCAATATTATGACGCTCTACAAACTCACTCAGCTGCTCATAATTTTCCGAGCAACTTTTCTTCTCGGCCTTTATCAATGCATGCTAATATGGACCATAGGCTCTCTTCGATCGGAAGTCGTCGATCAGGAGCATTATCTGATACTGATTCTATGAGCAAGGATGATTCTCTATCTTCAATCAATACATCTTGGTCAACAAACTCAATTGGTAAGTATTACAACCAGCCTGATTTTGCAGTGAGACCTACTACGCCGAATCGATGGTCAAGACAGACCGAATTAGCATGATTCCCTTAAACAATCAAAATTTGTTCACAAAAATATATAAATAATTAGATTGTAGGGATATAATTAATATGTCAGAAAAATCTTAAATTATCTAGGGAGCATATTATTACTAGTGATCATTTGCCTTAAGCACGCATAGCTGCGTGAGTGCATGTGCATGGGTTAGTACCCTAACCGTTACAGTCAAGTTCTAAATAACTTTTCAATATGAAGCTTTCAAGCACAGAGCTTGAATATTTGAGGTTATCTCTCACTTCGCTCCCTCTAGTGCGGCCTGATAGTCGTAATGCTTCTCAGTTCCGACCAGTTAGCTCTGAGATTGATGTCCTTCCCACGACGAACGGTTCTGCAAGAGTTAGGGCCCCTGATGGATCAGAATGCATTGTTGGTATCAAAGCAAAAGTTGTGCCTACCCACGAGAATCTAATTGATGTTTCTGTTGGAATAGCTGGCTTAAAAGATAACGACCCGTTCCCTCATTCTCTTGGTGTTGTGCTCAAGCAGGTTCTAAGCGCTTGCCCCGAAATTACAAAGGGTTCGTTGATTCTTAATCCAAAGTACGCTTTTAGGCTCTATGTTGACTGTGTCGTATTGTCATACATCTCTCATCCTCTCTCACTTCTCTCAATTGCATGTTTTCAGGCCCTTAAATCCACAAGACTCCCCAAGCAACAAGGCGTTCTAGGCGAGGATGAACGAGATCTGTACATTACAGGAGAGGAGGTTGAAATTCCACAATTTGATGACGATTGGTCCGCTGCTTTGCCTCTCTGTCAGCAAAACTGGACTCCTCCATTATTATTTATTGTTGCTATTGTTGGAAATACCGTGCTTGTAGACCCAACAATGAGTGAGGAGCAAGTAAGCGAAGCCTCGGTCTTTATAACATGGAAAAATGGCAAAGTTTCGGCTCCTATTAAAACTCTGGACCCTACAAGTGGTCCGTTTATTGGTCCCGTTGATCCTAAAGTCATATTTGATGCCTATGACATCGTAGAGCAATGCGCACCGAATGTTGAAAAAAGTCTTACGGAAGAAATATAATAATAAGAACGATAATAATTTTTTATTCATATATCAGAAAATTAATTTGAAACTGCCAATATTTGTTTCAACCTGCATAGTCAAGTTTATGAAACCCCTTTTGGTGCTGGTGGTTGTACGCATGAACCACAACAGCCGTGGCGGTTTGAATATTCATGGAACGCACATAACCAAGTTGCTCTATTTCAATACAGGAATCCAACAGTCCCAAAAGCTCAGCAGGTATGCCTTGCTTTTCGTGACCCATCATTAACAAAGTCTTCTCAGGGAATTGTAAATTCGGGCCAAGAGTCTTACTGGTATCTGTTTGTTCTATTCCGACTAACGTGTACCCTTCACTCTTCTTTCTCCTTAAATACTCGCTTAAGTTATAATCCGAAACTTCTTCAATAGGAATCCATTTCTCCGCCGTTAACGCAGTAGACTTGAAGTGCTGATCAGATAGGACTTTTGAGTCCCTTATCGTCATAGACTTCGCACCTAAAGCGTCGCTAAGACGGCAGATTGCTCCAAGATTGACAGGTTTATCACAAAGAGTAGCCACGACTACAAGTTCGGTACGGCGAGCGCGATTAGAGCCATCGAAGTTTCCACTCTTCGTCTGCATACTGCTGCTGAACTCTGCAAGAAGACCTTGCTGGATCGCATCTGCGACAACCTTTTCTCGTGCCTCAAGTATCTCTGGCATAGAGAGTTCACTTCTTTCAGGTCTAACAATTTGATCTGGGGACCAACAAGGGCCGATGACAGCGTCGAAGTCGAAGTGGTTATCACCATTGACTGCTTTAACGAATGATTTGATATCATTGAAATCAAATTCCATCAATGTTTGAGGCATGTATCTATCGAAAACTGCGCTCGATACACCACCACATACAGGACCTAAACGCGTGTCAGTAAGGTCCCAAAGATACGACTCGTTCTGATATGAACTACCCAATATCGCGGCGGTGTTTATCTTTGCGCAGGTATCGATGATAGGCCTCAAATAACTTGGTGTCATTCCGCGCTCATTTATGATGTACAATGCTGAAATCGCACGATGGCGAAGCACAGCTTTATTACTCGTAGCCAAAGGGAGCAAATGCTCAACAAATGACTTTCCAATATCTTCTGCCTCCGGAGGGGAATTCATAAACTCCATATAGTACAAGAGCATGGATATACGAATCAATGAGCTGAGTACACGCGGAGGAGTTCCCAATGAAGCGTCAAGCTCACCGATTTTACTGAGAACAAAGGCTTTGAAACCTCCACCTGAATGACCAATATGAGTGGATGCCAGCAAACCTACGAGCCATTCTGCATGCATTCGAACAGGTGGATTTGCTTCCATCTCAAGACTTCTTGTAATCGTATTCATGATACCAATTGCTAAACCCTGAGAGCTATAATCTTGAACCATGATAAAAATCTGATAGTAGAGTACACGCAAATGAGCCTCAGGATTGTCTAGTGAACCAGTTATTTGTGTTTCTAAGTCAGCCTGACGAATAGTATCTTCAATAACTGCATCACCACAATCTCTATCTTTAACAGTGCGAAGATAATAGGCAGAAAGTGCCCGAGCATTTGATTCTGGACGACCCCACTTCTCTTCATATATTTTGTATCTGTTCGCGATGATCTCTTCGAAGCGATCAGTGTACTCTTGAGATTTCATAAAAGCGAATATCCTTGCCATAACAATATGTACCCAAGGCCTAGAAGGGCTAACATTAGTAAATCTGTATAGTCCAACAGCAAGAGGTGTAAGTAAATTCCTACGTCGTGAACTCAAAGCAACTAGCTCGATGCAAATATCCAAAGGGGGTTGCGCGATTGCATTGGGGGTGGTCAAAAGATCGATAAATTCGTGATGAAGCTCACGGTCAATAAACCTAAGTGTAGCTTCTTTGAGGTGCATCCACAAAATCTCGATGTCTTCCAGTTGTATTTGACACGGCTTGCTTCTCCTGAATGCACGAAGAGCAGCTAAACGAGTGGGCGTTGCACTAAAAGCAGCAAAAGCAGTCTCACAAAGGCCAAAAGAAACATAAGGGACCAATTCGAACGCAAGTTCGACAGAATCGTTCAATCTAGCACGATCATTTGCATTCATAGCCTTGGGATTAGTGAGTTCATACTCAAGTATTTTTTCTAGCTCTGTTACAGGCATATAGTCACATGAATCGAGAATAGAAGCCTGAAGATAAACGATAGCTTCATTTAAAGTCGAAGGTTTACCTTCAATCAAGAATCTAAAGTTCTCAAAACATTTATTCCCCATAAATCTGACTTTTCGTGATTTCAGAAATGTGAATTCTTTTCGACTGAACGCGCCATTATCACGCAGGTCCAACGCTGACTGTTGCATAATATCTTCCAACTGTTTTGTATCCACGTTTACCATACTAGATGAATTCCCAATCTTTTTGATAAGCTCGCGTACTAAATCAAGATACAAGTCAGCCATTGCCTTGGAGTTGTATGTCACACTTGTAGCCTCAGCAGCCACTAAAAGCATGTTAAGTATATCCTCAGGGACACTCTGAGGAGGAAGCACGTCAATCATGGCTTGTACAAAGAGTGCTCGAGCTACTTCAAAGCAATGCGCATGTTCCATAAAGTATACAAAAAGTCCACGAAGAAATTGCTGCAATCCGACCTTAGAGTAATTCACATAAGCTGAAAGAATATTGTGTGAAAATCGCTCAAAGTGATCGGCATGAACACATGTGGAATATATTACAACAAAATTAGGAGTTTGCAATATCCTAGGATATACAACCTTAGCAACAAAGTCAGGAAATTCAACTAGTGCTTTCATCTGATTTGGATGTAAACTCATTATTAACTCCATCACCAAAACACGAATTGTCTCAGTGTTACTCACACAAAGACCGACATTGATTAAAGCAATCATCCATCTACTAGGAATGAGTGATTTTTCACCGAGAAGAGCTGCAAAGTCAGGCAAACTTCCAGTTGTTTGATGAAGGGAAGTATCGACACCCAACACTTCAACCAAGGATATATATCGACTCCAGCATTCACGCGAGGCCTTATTGTACGGATCATAATCCATGAATTCGTTTTTCACAGGCTCTTTGAGTTTTGCGAAAGTACTTTCCATAATTTGTAATGCAATCTTGGAAGCCTCCGCAATATGCGGTTCAAGCAAGCGGAAATAATTGGCACCATCCTCTGATGTAACTCTTCTAATTTCATCTATCCCTACTTTCAAAGAGGCACATGAGAGCCATGCTCTTAAGGCCGCCGATACATGTCTCTTGTCAGTAGTTCTTTGAATGCAGGTTACAATTGCAGGCCACCAAATTCCAGATTTTAAGGGGGAAGAGTTGAACAATGGTAAAATCAGAGCCAAAATATGTGATACTTGTTCTGCCCTCAACGAATTCTCGGTGGATCCCAATATACGCCAAAGTATGTTAGAGAGTTGCACGGAAGGGGATTTTAATTCACCACAGGCTTCGAGAAGACTGAGATTCGAGTTAACAAGTGCCTCTTCAGTTTCATCGCTGTTCTTTTGGAGCTCATTAGTGATTCGAGATACCAAACTAGTGGCAATTTTCTCACTACTTTGAAGTAAATAGAGTGCAATGTGTTGTGCATCATAATCACTCTCCTTTTGCCAACAGGTGAGCGCATTCTGAGCCAGGTTTATTATCTCTTCATAGTTTCCATTTTTATTAGAAATATAAAGGAGAACTTGCGTCTCTTCTAAATTCCAGGAGGACTGCATGTTATGTTGATTTTGGAAAAATTTCAGCACGTGAACTAACCGAACCTCAAAGCGTACAGCCAACGACTCCTAATATGAAAAATACACTATCTAGCTTTAAATTACCGATATCAGAGTAATGTTGAGTAATAAATAAAAAAAGAAAGCATTGTAATTACTATAAAAATTATCATTAAGTTAAAATTAGCAAGAACGCTGTATATAATAGTATTAATTATGCAGTTTTCTCAGCGGAAACTGGTTCACGCTGAGTTGCTGCTCCATTAGACCCATTCTGGGAACTTGATGCACTTACAGAATCAGCATAGACCTTTGCGTCTACTTTACTCTCTGATTTATCACTAGAAGAATCGACCATTCCGATTTCTTGAGCATACTCAGTGTCAAGAACGGCGTACTTCTTAGTGTCGTAACGATCACCAAAGAAATTGGCAATGGGTAGCACAAGCATAATACACGCGGCCACTAAAGAAACGATGTATCCTTTGTGGAATCTTGGAGCATCAGTTGTGGGCATGAATACGATATTAGTCCAAATGTTCATAGCCTGAGATACTGCATCAGAGAAGCCAAGAACCAATGCCCTCTCCTCACCATCTCTACGACAGGTGCGATTAATCAAACCTGAAATAATTGCCTGATTAGTAGAAACAATACCAATGATCATGAAGCAAACCCATCTCCAACCAATAGGGATATCCCAATAAGTTAACGACGAATAGCTCACAATAAACAGCAATTGAGTGATAGTAAGGAAAATGTAAGGAGAAAAGCTATCAGACAATCCTGCCATTAGATACTGCGAGGTAATACCAACTGCACTTTGGATACTAGGATAATTTAGAACTTGCGATTGGGTATATTTTCCAATACCAGTCTTGGGATCTTTTTTGTTAGCATTGAGCCACAAGTCGAATCCCATTCCATCGGGGAGAGCAAGGACGTTCAACAAAACCCAAAAAGCGGTAAAGTAGTGAACGTGCCATCTGAAAAAGGTTCTTTTGAGGATGGATAGGTTGATCTTCAGGGCCACTGGACGCACACCAGACTCTTCCATGCGCTTATTTGACAACTCTCTCTCTTTCTCAGTGAGCCACCAAACTTTGCCAGATTGCTCCCTTGTTCCAGGATAGAATGCAAAACCAATAAGAGCAATGGGAACAGTGAAAATACCATCAACAATGAATCCCCACTGCCAACCAGTAAGACCACCTTTACCTCCAAGATTATTGAATGCGGCTGTTTGCAACGCACCAGAGAAAATACCACCAATACTAGCAGATATAGAGAAGCACATCACTCTTCGATAGATCTCATCTCGTTTATACCAAGATCCAAGCGTGTACATGACAGTCGGGAAAATTGGGCCTTCGCAAAATCCAATTAAAAAACGAAGAGCTAACATATCACGTCTGTTTTTTGCAGCAGCTTCGCAGAAGGTTAAGACACCCCAGATTGTTTCCAAAATTGGTAGAGACAAACGAGCCCAAGGTCGGGTAAGAAGCATAATACCAATGCACATGGCAACAATATAACCAGCAGAATAAACAGACTTGGCATCAGCAAGATTGTCACCGCCAAATGAGATATCTTCTTTCATACCAGTGACATAAGCCTTAGTGATGTTACTTTTGTCCAAAGCTTTAGTGAAATAGGAACTACAGACGTAGAGAAGGAGAATAGCGTCTAACTTGAATAAAAGCAGTTTTTCTTCCTTGGGTAGGTCTGAAGGATACCAGTATACAAGGCGAACAAATGCATCATACCAGTGCTTCTTATTCACCTTTTCGGTCTCGTGACGGATTTCCTCTGCCTTTTCGATATCATTAACGCTTGCTTTGGGAACATTATCAGCAGCTACAAGCGCCTTCAGTTTCGAGGAATATCCTTCGCTGGTGACGGTCCCGATAGGATCAAGCGTGTCACTCATTAAGACTAAAAGATTTTAACTAACCTGAAAGCCAACGAATATAAGAAGGAATTTTTACACAAGCGCGGAATTAGGCACCGATTACACCGTAGATATATATATATCACCTTTTTTTTTAGGGCGCATAAATTAGGGCGAGGTCTTGGATCAAGTGAATTCACGCACAAACAACTGATAATGCTACGTCAATGTAAATTACAACTTCAATCACTTCCAATAAGATAATCCATCGTATCTCTAGCTTATTTGTTTCATTTAATAACATCAGATTTTCCGTAATCGATAAACTCTAATGATTATCACGATTAATTTAGTATCGTAGGCCCACCTGCATTATCAGGCTAAGGGTTACGAAATTGCGTGGGTTGTAAATGACTTAATACAGAAAATCTATTCGCCAGAGTTGTTGCCAAGGTAGTCGATCTTAATAGATAGTTCGGAATTCTGGCGAAAACAAGAAAGAAAAAAACACATTTTTGTCCTCTGCTTTTTTTGTTTAAGAGGCTTTTCAAAAACGGTCGTATAGAGCGTTTTTTTTTCACAATTCAAATGACGTGATCGCACGAGTTGCTACATCATGAAATCATCAGAGGTCGCAATGATATTACACCCTACCCTGACATTGTCTAATTACACAGGCCGCGTTAATGTCAATTTACTTTACACAAATATATAAAAACCAAGTTTATTACTACGGGTGATATTTATTTATACATGAGAGGCGGAGTTTTGTATGAACTCATTAAATACCCTCTCCTAAGTGGTAATAGACGCTGATTCAGTGACGTTTGGACGTTGTGGGACGTTGTGGGTAGCGTACAGGCGTTCTAAGCCACGACATTATCTCTTATCTACGAATGGCGCTTTGTTAGGGTACGGTAATTGATATACTTCATCAAGATAATAGGGGCTTATAAATGGATAGTTATCTGGATAAGGTTACCATCTATATGTACTGTACAGTAAGAAGATATTTTTATGAAATTTGATCTAGCATTTCGTACTATTTAACAATCATGAGTTCTGACATGGTAAACACTTAAAAAAAATCTTAATGATTAGTATATATCAAATGTACCCAGTATACTCAGGATACTGAGTACTCTTGAATATCTTTCTATAATCTATTATGTTCCTATACAAACTTCTCCTTTCTTCCCAGACACAGGACTCACTGCTGTACTAACGCGTAAGTATGTTTGGGGTCAATTACCCTAAATTGTGGAAATAGCTTACCCTAACATATTAACCTCTCTGAAAGGCTGTATTTCCACCAATCCCACTTACAACACAGTTAAGTAGAATTTGAGTTCACGCTAGAAAACGGTGAACTAGGAGTAATAAACTTGAATTCGACTTGCCATTGGAGTAATTCTTCTATTGTTACGCATCAACGTAAGTAACCGGACAATGGCTCCAGATTACCCTGATCGCAATGCTCGCCTCTCACAAGCGTGGTTGTCAGCACCTATGTTGATATTTATATTGGTTATTATAAAACTGATTCTTCTTCGCTCTTTTATGCATTCGCTTTTTTCTACTGCCCGCACTACTTTGCAAGCAGAGTGTGATACATTGAGTACAACTTACAAACTGGTTGCAGATGCTCCGGTAAACAGTATTAAATTAGCTAACCAATTAGTCTCCACATCAATCAATCACTCTATCAATGAAGCTAAGAAAGGTTTCATGAATAGTTTGACTGCAATTGAAAGCCTCGTATCTTTTGTGTTCGACATGACCTTAGGAACTTACTCATGCCTCGCAATTTCTGCCGTAAACATTGGAGCTAATGAAGCGCTAAATGCAACTCAGTCTACAGTTGATCTAGCTAATTCTATTTCAGGCTCCTTGGGTAAGGAAATTAATAAAGGCTTGGGTGACTTGAGTAGTTTTATTAATGATGCTGTAGGTCTCCTTTCGGAGGCTGAATCATTTTTCAACGAAGGTGATAGTAAAATTAAAAATCTCAGCCTTGTGGTCAATAGATTGAATAACCTTTCTTTACCCGTAGATTCTATTAACTCGAAGCTAGACTCCCTGCGCTCAGATATACCAACCTACGAAAGTACCAAGAGCTTCATCAAGGACGAAATCAATCAGCCCTTTGATTTACTTCGTAAATCATTCAATGGCACTTCCAGCAACTTTTCTGTAGCGGTCTCATTTCCATTTTCAAGGAACATTACACATAACGACACCATACCACAGTGCAATCATGCCAAGTTAGATCCACTTTTTTCTCATATCACGGGGAAAATTAACCATTTGTTAGAAGTTGCTCTGGTTATTTGTGGTATTGGTATTTTAATTGGTATTATTCATAACATTTGGAACACCAACAGGGGCTGGTCAAAGATGGTTGAATTGGCAAAGTCGGATGTTACATCACAAGTTTCTGCCACAGGAGTTGATTCGATTGAAGAAGTGAACTTAAGCAAGTTTTCTTATTTACAATCCAATGCTCTAGTAAAATATATCATTGACCGAAAACTACTGTCCAACGATGCTTTAAGGTGGCTGCGCTTCATTCTCATGCGACCTATTGTGGATTTACTAGTTATTGGACTTACCGGTATAATAGTAAGCTTATTTGAGCTAGCATTCATTTCATCTCTCAAGACTATTATCCATGAGCTGAAATCCCTTGAGTCGCACTCCAACTCTGATCTTCAAGCGGATTTGATGAACTCATTTGCATTGTGGCGTAATCAGGTAAACACAAACATTCGAAACATCGAAACGAATGTAAATTCTCATCTTCTTGGAAAAATCCACCAGAGTACTCAACGTCTTAACAATACGCTCTCGAATTTCTCTGGAGCCATGAACGAAGATATAGCTCGCGGATTTAACGATTCTATACTGTATGCTCCACTTAAACAAGCATTTGCGTGCATACTCGGAAACAAAATTAGTGACGTTGAACGAGGTCTGACTTGGGCAAACAAAAACTCCCAGATTTCATTGCCAAGAATTGAGTCGCACATTTCATTCCAACTCGATGTTGGGGATAAAATTGAGAGTATAACAGCAGCTGCGATGCTAGAATCACTGAGATACCTCAGAAATAGTATCCGGGTTCAATTCATTGTTTCTGGGATATTCATGTCCATCTGGGTATTATATTGCCTTTCATATGGGGTGGAGGTTCTCAAATATAAGCTCAATGTTTCTTGCACTTCCCGGTTCATTAGAAACATAGCAGAGAAGTTTCATTTGTGCTCCAAGTATGATGAGTCCAATCTAGAAAAGCAACATCATTCTATCAACTTTCTCAGTAGCCCAAGGTCTAAACCGCATTCACTTACAATCCCCAGTGATTCCTTTACTAATATCTGCTCATCTGAGTGCGAAATCTCTGGTGAGGATCGTATGTATCACATTCCCCCTGAGCTTGATTGTATTAACCTCACCCCTCTCAGTCCTGCAAAGCGCCTGCAGAATCGACTGACTCAATTTTTCCACGGTGCTGAAAGAGGAGTTACTGTCACGGCATTGCGGTCACCTGCACAAGGTTCAATTCATATGGCAGATGACCCGGCAACGCCCCTTAAAGCAATGATTTTCTAACCGCGTTTTTTCTAGCGCATATACAAAGTTTTAAATAAATAAATATTGAATCCAGTCATCAGATAAACCTGCTAGAACCCTACAGTGTATGTTTATGTTCTGTACCTATATGTTGTTTGCGAGTAAATACGACAGAACAAATGTAGCCAGCCAAACAGTGCCGCTTATTGAAAATATAGAATTCAACAATCCGGGACCGGGGCATACTCCCAGAAGACCCCATCCTAAACCGAAAAGTATATTTCCGCATAGAAATTTCGGCGGTATTTCAGTTCGAGATGGTAGACTGAATGACTTCTCTATGGATGGACGGGACTGTCTAGTAATATTCTTCCACTTGATTATATTAGGTATAATCGCAAAAAGGACAATCATAAATAGCGAGGGGTCAAACTTCGAAATATCGAATACTGACAAGAATCTCAGAGGTTTCTCGGGGTTGGCCATGCCGCTTACAAAAAGACCAAATCCAAACACAAGACCTGTTTTAAATCCCGAGAATTTAGCGGATAAACTTTTTATTCCGCTAATTGAAATCGCAAGAGAGCAAATAAAAAACAATCTGTATTTTGTCGCACTCAGAGTATCGTATGAAATATTATAGCAAGGTTCAGAACATTGTGAGAGGTTGCTAGATGAATACAAATTTGCGATTGCAATTGCCATCGAACAGAACACTGCAGTAGCAACAATACTACGTTTACGCATTAATGATACACCACATAGCATATGCCCAGATGTACAACCGGATCCCCAGCTCGAGCCCCATCCGACTAGGGCAGCCGCTATTATAATACGATAATATGAATTATCAACGGACAAAGCCGGGGGTACATACTCCGGAATAACATAATAGCATATCAATGATGATAGGAGAAGACCTAAACAAATAGGTATTGTATCAGGAGACTGATTGACCGCTGAACGATAAATGACTGAAGAAAACCCCACAGTTTTGCCACACTCTGAAAGATATGATGTGGTTGCTAAGTGTATTAGGATTGCCCCAACCGTGGATTCAACAATAGTGAACATGTTTCTTCCTATCTTGGAATGTCAAAAGCTTTGTTTTATGAGTATTAGCACACCGTGCTTGAATATATCGCTGGTTTTGTCTTTGAGGAAATAACCCTACAAAAATGATCATACCTGGCAACCCATAGCTGAGTAAATTCACAGTAGTACTGTAGCTTGTGGATCTGATATATACAGATATATTTCATCTTTTCTGAAACCGCAAGTTGTGGCTTAGTCGCACAGCGTTTGGAGGCCGCGTGATCTAGTGGTTAGGATATCTGATTTACACTAGTAAAAACTCAGAAAGTCCCGAGTTCAATCCTCGGCGTGGTCATTTTATTTTTGTCCTCTTAATTATTTATTTTTTTTTCTAATCCTACTTTTCATTTTTTGAATTTTCGTGATTACAAGCTACAAACTCATGAGTATTTGTTTATAATTTATATTTTCAGTCAAAAATCAATTTACCTCCGCGCCTTTTGTATAGATAGTTATGTACCCTTTTCATTTTGTGCAGACGCGGTAGTGCTACTCCATACTGACAGTGCATATGCCTGTAGCTATACCCACAACAACCACGTAGCTTGGCGAGTATCCTGTTATTGAGAATATGTCAAGTGAGTTACTTGCCGTTGAACAGGCTTTTTATACTGGAGACTACAATGCTGTAATTAACGCAGATGGTAGCTCTAATGAGAGAATTCGCGCTCTACAAATCCGCGCGCTTGCTGCCAGTGGTGAGGTTCAAAAGGCACTGTCCTTCACCGAGGGCGAGACTGCTCCAGTATTCAAAGCTTTGAAGAGTTACTTAGAAAAAGATGTGGCTGCTGCTGATTCTATTCTTAGTGAGTCCAGTGATGATGATGCGTCGCGTCACATTGTTGCCCTGGTACATGCTGTCCAAGGCGATTTTGCTAAGGCACTTGAGATGCTACAGAGTAGTGGCCAGTATTTGGATGCTAGTTTGTTGAAAATTCATATTTTGCTCGCTTTAGAGCGCAACTCGGAAGCACTAGCGGTTGTTGATGAGACTCGAAAGTATGCCAATGATCATATCATTTTCAATGTTGGCGAAGCGCTCACTGCTTTGCGTTCTACTCAGTCGGCACAAAAGGCCTACTTCATCTTTGAAGAGAACAACTCCGTGCATCCCTCGAGTGCTTCTTCATTGGGTGAATCTGTGGCTAACATTGAACTGGGAAGGTTTCCAGAGGCAGCAGAATCCATGCCCAAGGCTGTCTCTGGTGAATCTCTGCCTTCCTTGGTATCTGCTCTCACTTTAGCATTGATTCAAGGGGACGTGGATGCCGCTAATGAATATAGAACGAAACTGCAGCTCGTAAAATATGCTGAAAGCCCATACGTTGCTGATCTCAAAAGCAAGGAGGAGGCCTTTGGTCGCATTCTAGAGCGCTTTGCTGCTTGATTTATTAGCAACCACTAGACTTGTTTGTTAACATTAGTTAATATTTTGCGCTATATACACATATAAATAGTTATTATGTACTTAAGCCGTACTGTTTGGTCTTTTGAGTTCTACTCGGAGTTCGCGCTTTTCATAAACATAAACAATAACATTTTGTGGTTCAGGTAATTTTTCCTGTCTTACATCGTTCACAATACCATTGCGAATCCTAGCAATTTCGACCCTGAACGGCTTGTAACGATTGCTTAAAAGGCGTGCGTGAACCCTCTGCAGTGAGTCGATGTCGTATGCTTCAATAGTAAAAGTGAGCGGAACATCTCTCACCGCAGCCAAACCACGCATCTCGAGAGGTAAGCTGCCAACTGCGATGATAGATTCCATATCGCTAAATTTGATGTCATCTTCATTTAATGATAGGAACTTTTGCATCAATTCCTGCTGGAAATATCTGATTAAAAACTTCTTGGATTCAGCATTAACTTTCCAAGACCACTGAACACTGACAGAGCTACATGAAACCAAATGAGGACCGAGGTATTTCACTACTCTTGTGAGTAATTCTCGCTCTTGCAGAGGATCGAGGCGAAACGTGTTAACGACCAGAGGACATATAAAGATATTTTCGCCACTAAGCCACCCTTCTTTAACAAAATCATAAACTGCAGATTCATACATTTTTCTGTCGCTAACAATCCTATCAAAGATGTAAACTCTATCCACACTGGTATAAGTGTCCATCAATAGCTCAAGCATGCGGTATTTGGCCTTGCTCCCCATTGTGAACGAGTGACCGTTTGAATTAGATGGTTGGCCCTCCTCTTTTGTGCTATCATCTTTCATCCCATCTTTGAGATTATCATGCGGTACGTCATCCTCAGGTTGGATTTCTTCACGCTTCTCCTCGGTATCAGTATCATTGTCAACGTTGTTAGAGTCTTCATCGCCCTGCTCGGGTAATGCATTAGACGAACATGCATAGTGATCAACATTAATTACCCCCTGAGCCTTAAGTGTTTCATCTATTACACCAATCTCAGACGATGTTCGAGAGGTAGTGATGACCAGCAA